>PVHP010006558.1:14298-60133 GCA_004024765.1 Zapus hudsonius | reverse complement strand
GTTGACCATCTTCTGGGATGCATTGTTGCTTAGACAGTTGTCACAAGAATGCTGAAGACATGGCTATATGGAAGAGATGAGCAAGTCAAGGAATGCTCATCTGTGCAACAGTGGCACTAAACTGTGGAGGGTAATCAACAGCTTAGCGATTGGCTAAGATATCCACTTAGGAAAAGCAACCATAAATGGGACCTGGGATCTGTAGTATAATCAATCCTATGGGGACCAAGATCTCAGGCTCCTAGGGGAAATTCCCACAAACAGAAAGCAACAGAGATGCTACACCCACTAGAAGCTAGCAAATAGAGCAATGTTGTCTCACTAATCTCACTCACTAATGGAGATTCTGTTTGTATTTTTCAGTAGGCATTGAGAGAGCCCAAATGAAACCAATGAGAAAGTAAGGAGACAAACAGGAGACCAATCATCACAGCATGCCCGAAAACCCATAAAAATAGTAGTGATTTATGTGGTATTTTACTAAATGGGGAAAAATAAAATAAAGCTGTAAAAGAATTATACCATTTTGTTTTTGTACTGCTGTTAGTAAGGAAGTTTTTTCAGTCATTTGTGCCAGTTTTTGTTCTAGATCTACGGATTCAACCATGGAAAAAAAAAAGTAAAATTACGTTAGTACTAAACCTGAATACACTTATCCTTGTCATTATTTCATAAATAATGTAGCATAGCAAATATGTTAGTTAGAGTGGCTGGCCAGAAAGTCCTAGTGACCTTTCTGTATCCATCCGCCTCAGCACTGAATCGTGATGTAAATGTTAATATCTTTTATATTCTTCTATGTTTGTCTGTTTTCAACAGACTGTTATATATATGGATCAGGACACTCAGACAAACCAACTGCTTTAGAGGAAACAAATGGACAGCAGCATCCTTTACATATTTGTACAAGTCTGTCCAAATGCACAAGACCACACTAAATATCATCTTTTTGGTAAGATTCAAAATCCATTTGTTGGTGGTTAGAGAATGTGCTTTAATTTTGTATGTATTTTTCAATTTTACTTTTAAGTTAGCAAGCCAACAAACTATCTCAGACTTTTATTTTCTTAACCTATGACATTTATACCACCTTTCACTTTATTCCTGTGTTTAATTTTATACCCAATTTCCATTTCTAAAACCAGAAACTTGCATCACAAAAATAAGTAGTAAACTAAAAACAATGGAAAAAAGGAACAGTTAAAATAAAATATTTTAATAAAAATTGATGCTGATGTGACACCTATATATCATCATAAATATAGGCCTAATTTCTAAGGGCATATGGGCCACTTGTGTTATAAATTTAAGGGAACACCCCTCAGTGGCTGATTATCCTGGCCAGCTCTTTAAATCTAAGCAAAGAGACATCGTTAATGACTACATCAAAAATACCAACAATTTTGAGCAGTCAGAGCTCCAAATTGTCCTAATATTGAGCACCAGATATGTCTCTTAATAAGGCACAGTGAAGAAAGTTTGGACTATTAAAAACTATTAACTGTCATATAAACATAATCACTAATGGCAATTTCTGCAATTTGACATAAAGGCAAACAGTGGCTCAATAATCAGGGCTAGACAGAAGCAGAAGAAAGCATTGGTTATTCTAAGTAAGTATCAGACAAGAGAGTCCAGTATGTGAATCTTTGTTAGCATCATAATATTGTCTTACTTGGTGTTTAAGAACATACTGGCAGCCAAAATGAATAATACATTGTATTTTCAGAGGTCAGTAATGGCTATATAGGAGAGACTCTTAGGTACGTGTGAGGAGATCTGATTCTCAGCATCATGTCATCAGTTAAGATAAGTCAAGGCCATGCTGACCATGTGAAATTCCTGGTTTTGGGGAGTCTGGAGTACCAGTGTTCCCTGGTGTGACTTTCCAACAGTAACAGGTTCACTGACTTGGAGTCAATTTCTGGGTCTTCCTGTCCTCCCTGATCTGCAAGTCAGGCAATATCAGTCTTGGAGCCAGAGGTTTCCTGTCATCTCCTGTGCCTTTGACCTGGGAGTAAGAACCAAAATGTTGATTATCCTTTTGACTCTGATGTTTCCAATTGGCTTTGGCCTTTACCTGTGGTTATTAATCACTTAGAGAGACGGTATTCATCTGAGTAACCAAATGTAGTTAAAGAAATACAGAACATATCTAGTTAACAAAGAAGATTTGGTTAGGCTATAGTTAAAAGGATTAAAATCATTCTGACCCACTTTTAAGTTGTAGGTGACATTTTAATCCAATTCTGTAACAAGAAAGAAGATATAAGTATTTGTCAGCTGTAATTACAAGTAGAACATGTTATTATCCTTAAAACTCTACCATATAAGTAATTTCAGGCTAATGATTTGGCCCAGAAATTACATTACAGGAAAAGTCAGGATAAAATTTTGGTGTCTTTTGAAAACATCTCTGACTTATGAGGTTAGTAAACATCCTGAAGAAACTCGAGTTTAAATCATTTTCTCCAACAATTTAACTTTGACTGAGGCAATGTTTACACATAATTTAAATAAAATAAAGTCTAGTCTTTGCTGATCAAAACAAGCCCAAATCCACCAAATATTACAGACATTTGTGAATGGCATGAATCAATTTTATAAGCAAATACCCTCATCATTGAACAATCTTGTAATTTAAGGTCAAGTATCATTTAGGTTTGATAGAATATAATAAGCTCATACAAATTATATTAAAATTATTTGTACTTAGCAGGTTCTCAGATCAGGGGATTTTCTCAGTTCTTCTAAAAACAAAATTATGATACTAAATTATTTTATATCTTGTATGGTAACCACAGAGATAGATACTTTACAGAACCAATATGAGCAAAACAGGAACTATCTTAAAGTCATTGCATTTTTCCATGATTTTGAACTTATCTAATAACAAAACAACAAACCCATAATGTCACAGAACATTTACAGTGTAAAAGATAGCACTGGAAATGGCAAAGAAAGATTGAAACAATACAAGATTTAAAACAACAGGGAAGCATCAAATTCTATGTCCAACTTTGTTAATTTTAATCATTAACAAGTCTCCTGGAGTTTAAATTTTGTCCCACCCATTTGGCTACCCACAGTCTGGGAAAACTTCATCTGGTGCTGACTGCTCTCAGTGGCAGCCACCCATAGTCCCAGAATTCATTGGATCTCCATTGTAATGCCCAGTTTATCTTTATGGCTCAATCATACTCCATGCAGGCAATACAACTTACCTGCTTCCCATTGCGCTTGCCAAAATGATGTTGTAAATCTTAAGATTCTCTCACCCTGTTTTTGTTATACTCCATTATACCAGGTGGGTTACCAATATGTTAATCCAAGGGCAATAAAGCTGACTTTGGAGAACAGAATATTTCTTCAGAATCCAGGCCCCCTTACTTCAAGAGTCTATCTACATTATTCCTATTGCCCAAATGCAGATCTCCTGGTTCCATATCTATGGCTATAATCTCTCCAATAATCTTTGCTGAACAGGCAGCAGCCAAGGGGCCCAAGATTTTCCTTTCTTTTTGTGTCATCTCCACATGCTCACATCAGTCCACTTCTGCATAAAGCAGCCATGCCCAAGTTCTCAGGAAACACAGGTAGACAGAACACAGCAAATCGCACATAAAAACTGCTTCTGGAAAAGTTAAAACAAAGTTCTTTCTCATCCATGTAAGCATGGAAAATATACTCATTTGTGGAGAACACCTGGATCAAATGATAACATTCTTCCACAGCCCACCCAAATAATCATACATGATGTACTATACAACAAATCCATTTCAACTTCAGAAGTCCCCACATTTCCCACCCTAATGTATCTGATTGAGACTTTTAAGATTCAGTTTATCTATTTTGTCTCCTTTTATATCATATCTATATACTTTAAACCTTCTGTTTACATTTGCTGATATTATTGTCATACTTTACCTTACATCGACTTAACAATTCTATAATAGTTATCTTTGTATCGTCAAACATTTAACATTCAGCATTTAATTTTCAATCATTTAACATTACACATTAAATTTTCCCTCCAGTTTATCCTTCGAATCAATTTATCATATTATTACTACCATGCAAACTTTCACCAAAGACACTTTCCTTTGTACAGACGTATCATTTGTTAGTTCCTCCCCTTATATTGTGATGTATATAATCTTGTATTCCAATGAGTCTTCCTCTGTGGGGTTATTTATGTATCAGGCAGCCTCTGTGGGAAAGGCCAAATTTCAGACTACTCTATACCTTAAAACTTTAAATATAACAGCATAATATACCATAAGTGCAAGTTTCATGTCATGTGTGAAAACGGATGTATTTTGCAAGGAAAAATGAATGTTGGTGCAACTTACTTATCTACCAAAAGTGCAAGTTTTAGAGAGAGAGAGAGATAAAAGAGAGAGAAAGAGAGATAGAGAGAGACAGACGGACAGAGAGAGAGAGACTGTGTCATCAATCAAAATCAACTGTGTGAATTTTGTTTTTTGACAATAGAGTTTTTGTAATGGAAAAGAGTTTAGGTGCACCATCTTGATGCTAACTAAGCATCTTAGAAGGCAAGTGTGGGGACAACAGAGAAGAATGGAACCATGCATTGAATATAATGAGGCAATAGCAAAAGCAGGCACCCAAAAGGGAGATGTATCCCTAACTTACTCAAAGTATCATAGGAGAATAGAGGACCAAGCCTCACTGTTTCTTTGCTACCAGATTATCTAAAATAAGGAAGAATGCAGGGGATCCAAAGCAAAAAGAAAACAGGCTTTATGATCTCGTGTAAAACAGAAGGCAATGTGTTTAATTTGGCATAGAGGGGAAAGGATACTGAGCTGTTAGGGTGTCGACTTTTGTGTGATGGTAGCCAGAATGAATTAATCTTAGTCTTAAGACTTGGACAATTTCTGGAAAGTAAGGATACCAGAATCTGAGATGTGATGTCTTTTAATCTATAGCATGGCACATCAGTGCATTAGGGAACAGTTCTCATGAAATATAGTAATGTCAGAGTAACAAAATTTAATGCATTTCATATGTGCACTTGTGTGATGATTGTGCGTACACCAGGCTTTCTGCTCAGCTTTCATTTCTTGTGTTTTGTTCTAGTTTCCCTTTCTGTACAAGTGTCATCACTGATTGATGTAGTAGGAATGTTCTAGCCCAGGTGATATATGCTGATCTTTCTCTCTCTCTCTCTCTCTCTCTCTCTCTCTCTCTCTCTCTCTCTCTCTCTCTCTCTCTCTCTCTCCCCCCCCCCGTGTGAGTGTGTGTATGTCTTATATCGTTCCTTTCTCTATGCTTTTTTGTCTCAGTCTCCTCATAACTCTTGCTTTTCCCTTTTTCAACTAATGCAGACTGACTTTAAAATTGTTGTTTTCAGGAGTTTTGAGCTGCCAGGTGTTTTCCACTGTTTCTGGAAAAAGTTTTTAAATTCAAGAAACAATATAGAAAACATTGCAATCTGTCTTATTCCACATAAATGTAAAGGCTTTCAAATATGTCCTAAAATCATGGTGGGTTATGTTTAAGTCTGCTCTATTTTGGAGACGTTAAGTGTCTCTGGTTTTCTGCTTTGGGGTCTGATGTGCATTGATGTTGTCTGCACTCACTTTTCCTGACATACTGTGGTGATAGGTCAATTATTTATCTCACTACTATCTCATAGGTTTCATGCAAGGCCTAAATGAAACGCCAGGGTGTTTTAACTCTTGCCTCGATATCTTTGTCTCAATGCTTGTTGGTGGATTTTGTTCTCATGTCTCTCCTGCTGACTTCTGAAAAGTACAGTCTCCGCCAGAGAGTGAGATCATTGTAGCTTAAATGAGACAAACATTGCTAAATTGGCAAGATTTCAACAAGGGCAGGTTCTCTCATGCTCTCTTATAGTGGGAATTATACCATTTCTAATTTAACATAACTCAGTTAAACCAATTTTATGGACACATCAAAAATGTTTAAATGTCCTAATTTTCCCATATGAAATCAACATTAATAAACTAATAATTTGGATGTTTCTTTAAAATAACTTTAAAAATAATTTTATGGACTGGAGAAATGGATTAGTAATTAAAGCATTTAACTGCCAAGCAGAAGGACCAGACTTTGATTCCCCATTACCCACCTACCAGATTTACAATGTGTCCTTTTTTTGGCTGGGGTTATTTTGCAATGGCTGGAGGACCTGCACTTCGATTCTGTATCTCTATATCTTTTCTCTTTCCCTTCCTCACTCTCTTAAATACATAAATTCAAAGGTAGTAATGAATTTTTATTATATAAGATGACAAAGGCATCTTAATTTAAATGGTGATAAAAGCTAATGACATTTTCAAGTCAGATTTTGACTTGGAAACATAATATATATTGAAATGTAAACTTTTCAGTGCTATTCTGAGATGATCTCTACTTTATTTCTTGAGACATGATATGATACTGAATCTAAAACTCAATCTATTTGAATAGAAGAGATTGTCAGCAATCCCCAGAAATCCTCATCTTTATTTCTCTTCAGCAATGGGATTACTTGCAACACTTAACCATTTAAGTGGATATTGGGAATCAAAGTCAGAAGTTCTGGATTGCTTGTCAACTACTATACCAAGTGAAGTCTTTTCTCAAATATGTACCCTACATCTACAGTTTAATATTATTCAACCACAGTGAAAATAAAATCCTGATATATTCAGGAAAGTGGATGAAACTGGGAATTATCATATTAATGAAATCTGCCATAGTGAGAAATTTAAATATCATATATATATATATATATATATATATATATATATATATATATATATATATATATATATATATATATATATAATGATACAGATAATGTGATAGGCACATAGTTAACTTAGCCTGACAACAGCCATGGTGGCCTGGGGGCCTGGCCAAAAGTAACTGATTTGAGGATCAAGGGTGACAGCTGGCTAATCTTTTCCAACAATATGAGGGAGATTATGGATGGCTGCATCAAGAGACCATATGTTTATCTTGAATGGATGATCCTGGAATTTTTCTCACCCCATGACTGCCATGATAGAGGCGACGGGAATGGTCCAGAATATGTAACTTCAAAGACTGTGGAAAATTACTGTGTGCCTTGTGCCTGCTTAAGATAAATTCTGAAAACTAAAACTATCTGAATCTTGTACTCAGGTTCCATATTTAAACCCTCTGTGCTGGGCAGATACTTGGACCCCAGATTACTGGAAATAAACCTCACTCTGTGACTTAGATCATTGCTCTTTCCTCTATCATTCTGAGGGGTGGTCAAATATGACACTCATACTTGTGGCCTCATCCTCCAAGTTTAGACCTCTACTCCAGGGAACACGTGACTGAAATACCAAGTGTGATGTTTAGATTTTGTTATCAACTTAATCTTTTCAATTATCTTTTTTCGGTCTCTGAGGATATTTATAGGAAATCAGCCTCTCAATAGGGGGCAGGATGCAAAGAAGATCAAATAAGCTAGAACTAAACATCATTTTCTGTGTGGGCAGTGCAAGAAGGAAATTCCAGAGACTCAGGAAGCCATTAAGTCTGGGAAAGTGCTGCAAGGCCCCACCCTAAGGCTTTATAAAGGGGAAGAAATTCTCTCCTGGGTTCCCTGCTTGTTGGCTGGGGTATTTGATCATGACTTGCACTCACATCCACTCTCATAGCCTTCCTGGATATCAGAACCCATTTTCCTTGGCATCACATCATGGACTTGAAGAGCAGCCACTCCCAAGGGAGCCATCAGCCTTCTGGATTGAGACTGCTGGGGCCTCCAGCCACGTGGACTGAACAGCTTCTGGTTTCTTCACCTGTGGGCCTGCACACTGTTATTGTTGGACTGTCATAAGCTACCCCAACAAATTCCCTTTTGTTACACTCCATTCTGTCAACTCTTCCCTCTAGAGAACCCTGATTAATACACCAAGGTTTAGGAAAACTGCAGGATGACGGCTATGTACACCTGGAAGGACTGAGAAGTCTGGGTCTTCTTGAGAATTATCATTTTGGTGGTAGGAAAGAGTAATGCCCCTGGAGGTTCCACTGCTGGAGGTTGTGGGATATGTCCTGGAAGTCAGGAGCTAAAGCAACATCACCAGTAGATACCATTTAGACTGATTTCTGGTAAGGGTCCTGATCTGGCTGTGAATGGTGTAAATGCCTCTGTGTTGTGAGATTGGTATTGGTGCCTGGATATTGGGTGTTGGTGAGTCCTGTGTGATTTTTTTTTAACTTTTGGTGTTGTGTCCTTTGTTCTTTTCTCTTGTTATTCCTTTCCCTTTGTTTATTATAGGAAAGGCTCAAGTGGCCTAAAATATATTCATTCTGAGTCATTTCTCTGAGGTTCTCAACAAGGGAAAATTATAGCACTAAGCTGAAGTAAGGCAAGTTTGACACCTTCTGTCTATCAGAATGTCCAGCCTTCAATATAGTTTGGCCTCCCCAAGGAACCTTCCCTTTAGTCAATATTAAGAAGGTCCAGCATGTTAAAAGACCTGTCATCCAGGACAATCCTGACCAATTCTCATGTATTCTGACATGACAGCCCCTAGTTGAACCACCTTGTTAGAAACCCTTATTTCCTGAAAAGTATTTGGAGTCCACCAAGGTATTGTCTGCAACAAAGACCAGTCCCAAATTTCCTCTGCTGGCCTGTGGAGCCACCCAACCCACATAAGAGGCCTATTTTGCAGGAGGACTTGACTCTATCCATCTCTGTTATATCCAGATCTTAAGAGAACCCCCAGCCCAATTTCTCCTCTAAACCGCTGAAACCTGAGGCAGGTGAGCTCCTCGAGCATTCAGACTTAACTGCTTCTCAATTGGCACCACTGCCCCAACCCAATGGCCAAAATGGGGCCTCAGACCTGGCAGGAATTGAGAAGAAGCCCTAGAGGATGAGCCCTGTTTGACATTGGCTGGGTCCCCCATTTTCCCAGACCAGGCGCTAGGCAGTACTGCTCACAACGGGCATCATACTTACAAATATTGGCCTTTCTCAAGTAGTGACCAGTATAACTGGAAAGCCCAGGATTGTCCCTTCTCTGGGGACCCCAGGGACTTAACTGATCTGTTTGAATCCATCTGCATAGTCATAGTCCCACTTGGGATATTATCAGTAGCTTCTTAAGTTTTAATCACCACTGAGGAGCATGAGAGGATCCTTACCAAAGCCAGGAAGAATGTTGCCACTGACAATGGATGACTGACTATGTGGCTGAAACTGATTGAGGAACAATTTCCTTTTAACAGACCTGAGTGGGATTTTGAGGATATGGAATGTAGGGAGTGTCAGAGTCTATCACCAGACACATGACGGTTTTCAGTGTGGCAGCTCAAAACCCCATTAATTTATCTAAGGTGAAAACAGTAATGCAAGGGGAAAATGAAAGTCCTGCTGTGTTTCTTGAATGTCACTATGTGGTTTATAGACCGAACACCACCTTATACACATCAGCAGAGGAAAATCAGTCAGCAGTAATGATATATGTTATAAATCAGGCAACCCCACGTATGAGAAATAAGCTACACAATCAGGAGATACTTGCAGAGATGACTATCTGTGATATGATGAAAGTAGCTGGGAGACTTTTTAATACTTGAGAGACCACAGAAGTAACGGAGGACCAGATTGGAAAATAGAATGAGGAGATGCATGAAAACAATTTGGAAGGAGGTCAGAGAGCATCATATTAAGGAGAACAGGAGACAGCAGAAGGAGATAGATAAGATTTTGCAGGTGGGTGTCCAGGAAGTAGTTGGTTAAGGGCTTTACCAAGCCAGACCAGCCTATCCTCAGAGAACACAGCCCATATTAGATAGAAGGCAATGAGCTTACTGCAAATTTTATGGGCACTGGAAAAGGGAATGTCCCAAGCACCATGGTCAACTGGGACAGAGCACAGACATGTTAGGGATATTGGAGATATGTTGTCAGGGATGGATAGTGATCAGAGGGAACAGGAGTTGGATCCCCAACAGAAGTTTCATGGTTTGATTCAGGTGTCCCCCCATAAACAAATGAATGTGTTCTGGGTAATTAACCCTCAGCTGATGGCAGTTGGGATTTTACAACCTCCATGGAGCTGTGTTGTTGGGGGTGGGCTTATGGGGGTCATAAACCAGCTTCCCCTTGCCAGAGTTTGGCACACTTTCCTGCCACTGTTGGCAGTGCTGTGGCAGAGGTGATGTCCACCCCTCTGCTCATGCCATCGTTTTCCCTGCCAGGATGGAGTCTCCCCTCGAGTCCATAAGCCAAATAAACCCATTCTTCCACAATCCGCTTTTGCATGGGTTCTTTCTGTGCAGCAACTAGAAAGCTGACCACAACAGTTTTGGTACCAGGGTCTTCTGTTGCTGCTAGAACCCTGATTCTGTGGCTTTCACATTTTGAAATTGATATGCAAGTGGAATATGGATGGGTTTGAAATCCCAGCTTAAGATACACCTCGCCATGCTGTAAGTACAGTGTGATGGATCATTCTGGTCAGATTTTATAGACATGAATGTAATGATAACTATGAGTCCTATGGCTTATTAGGGTGAGAAAGAACTTTGTAAGGACTATACCAGAAGCAGTTTGTGTGAGAGGCTTGTTACATTCTGCCTGCCTGTGTCCTGGAAACCTGTGCAAGGCTATTTTACCTAAAGATGGACTCGTGTGAGCAGATGGAGATGGCACTGAAAGAAAGTTCTTGGGGTTGAAAGTGCTGCCCATTCACCTGCAATTGTTTGAGAGATGACAACCATTGAGACTTGGCCAGCTGGTCTGCATTGGAACAACAGGAAAAATGCGGACTCCTTGAAGTAAGGGTCCTGAATGCTTGGTGCCTCCCTGGATTAACAAATTGGTAGCCCACCTGGTTCTGTGGAGTATAACAAATGCAAGAAGAGAGGGTCATTGGATTTGCAACACAGTTTTGTTTTGAAAAATGGCCATTGTCATGTGAAGCAACTGTGCTAGCTTGCCTGCAAGGAAGCCCAATGGAGCCAAGAGGATGAACTGTGAGTTGCAATGGAGACAAAATTAGATGCCAGGACTATGGCTAGTTACCGAGGCAAGCTGCCTGCACCAGATGAAGTTTTCCGGGACTGTGAGTAGCCAAGCTGGAGGGGCGGAATTTAATCTCCAAGAGACTTGTTATTAGTTAGAATCATTGAACTTGGAGTTAGAGACTAATGCTGCCCTGCTTATTTTAAATCTTGTATTGGTTCAATGTGTTATTGTTGTGCCTCATGTTTTGCAGTGTGAGTGCTCTGTGCCATTATGGGTTGATTTTTGGTATTATGGCTCAGTTGATAGCTTTGGGGACTTAAGAGTTGGGCTGAACACATTGTATTAAAAAGTGTATGATTATTAGTTTGTGGGGGCCAGGGGCAGACTGTCATGGTTTGATCCAGGTGTCACCCACAAACAAATGAATGTATTCTGATAGACCGAGCCTCAGCTGATGGCAGTTTGGGTTTTACAACCTCGATGGAGCTGTGTTGTTGGGGGCAGGCTTATGGGGTTATAAGCCAGCTTCCCCTTGCCAGTATTTGGCACACCTTCCTGCCACTGTTTGCAGTGCTGTGGCAGAGGTGATGTCCAGCCCTCTGCTCATGCCATCATTTTCCCTGCCAGGATGGAGTCTCCCCTTGAGTCCATAAGCCAAATATACCCATTCCTCCACAAGCCACTTTTGCTTGGGTTCTTTCTGTGCAGCACCTAGAAAGTTGACCGCAACAACATGTAATGGGTATCCATGTATGTGGAAGTTAAACCAGTGAGATTCATGTTGGAAACATGGCCCTGTACTCAGTACTCAATAAACCTACTGAGACCTTGTCCCAGAAAACTAGCTTAGTATAGGTAGCAACTGTGTCTAAAGCATATCAATGGACCATTAAGCTAGTGGTGGTTTTGGGCTGACCCATTTTCTTTTGGTCATTCCTGAATTTGCAGACGGCCTTCTAGGTTGTGATTTGACAATCAAAATGAGGGCTCATATTCCCTTAGAGCCAGATGGCATCAAAGAGATGGATGGCCAAAGACAGCCTCTCCCTATTTTGTTTTTTTTTAAATATATACTTGTTGTCCATAATGAGTTACATTATTTGTGGGCAAACAATGAGTTGTTATCCCCAATTCTACAATGCCCCCCCTCCACATCCCCAATCGGCTGGATATCCTCCTCCATAGGTCGGCTGGATCAGTCCTTGTGGCAGAGGACCATGGATAGTGTAGTACTCAACCTGGTTCTCCTGGCCAAAGTGTGTTGTTACTGAGGGGTGCCATGCCTCTGGATAGTCTCCCCCACCACGGCTCTCAAAATCTTTCTGCCCCTCTTCTGCTCAGTACCCTGAGTCTTGGTGGATGAGTATTAAGTCTGCTTTAATGTTGTGAGCTTAGGGGTCCTTGTGTTGAAAATTGTTGGTTTCTGTCTCACTGGCTTATGCTGTGTTGATTGAATGGCTGTGGCTGTGGGTTCCTTGTTTGTCCTGTCATTCTCTGCGGGATTCCATATAGATCCTCCAGGATATGGCTGTGGTGGCTCCTCTCCTGCCAGTCTTCTGCACTGCTTGAGTCCTCTGGCCTCCAATTACCACAACAAGCAGCACAGATCCAGCAGATTACGGACCACTGTTTTGTTTGTCAGGCTATGAACCCAATTAGGAAGGGACATCTACAATCACGGAACAGTGGTACAGCGGAGGGGGCCCAGACAGAGCTGGGAGGTGGATTTCACTGGGGTGAAGCCTGGAAGTTAAGGGCATAGGTATTTGCTGTTTATTGTATACACCTTCTCTGAGAGGGTAGAAGCTTTCATTAAAAATGAGAAACTTCTCAGGTAATGACTAAGGCATTGCTGTATACCATACCTAGATATGGTATCCATGAGACCTTGGGCTCTGATAACAGACCAACTTTCATCAGTAAGGTCCTACAGGGACTGACCCAAGCAATGGGGACTGATTTGAAATTACATTGTGAATATAATCCCCACAGTTCAGGACAGAGAGAAAATGAATTGGACCTTAAAGGTGACCTTATCTAAATTAGCCATCAAGACTGGTGGGGACTGAATAACTCCTCTACTTTATGCTATCTTCCGGGTTTGCAATTTGCCATGTGTACATGGAATGACACTTTTTGAAATTCTGCATGGGCTCCACCCAGCAATGTGGTCCTTACTGTATTGAACCAAGATCCTAACGTGGCCCCAAATTTTCTGGCCAGTCTTTAAACCTTCCAGGAGATCCATTGAGAAAGCTGGCCTATAGCACGGTCTCTGTATGAGACAAAGGATGCAGCAAACCGGGAACATGTTATCCTCCCAGGGGATTGGGTGTGAGTTCAGGAATACAGGGCTTGGATGTTGTAGGGGAAATGTAAGGGTACTTATATGGTTATTATTTCTGCCCTGAAATTTGATGGCATCAGAACTTGGGTCCACTAGTCCCATGTGTGCCAGGACAAAACAATTGAACAGGAGGAGCCTGTAGTGAGGCCCAGACATCCCACTGAGTCTGAAACTCTCTGGAGTCCAGAGACATGATAATCCAGCCACCCATCCCAATGTTTGGGTGGCTGCTCGCCTTGACCCTACTCACTACCTGGAGCAGGAGCTATACCAAGTCTAGCCCTCACTGGCCTGACAAGCAGAACTGGATCCTTAGGAGTGTTGCAACCCATGAGTCTCTGAACAGCACCTCCCACAAAGTGCCCTTTATACCTGGTGGCCAAATTTGTATCATAGCCTTAAGGCCCTAATGGGGGTCTCTTGGCTCCTTCTACCACATCATAAATGTGGGCTTCTTTCCTTGTCCTGGTCACCACAGAAAAATATCAAAACCTTTGTTTGGTTGGACAACAGCTACTGCAGATGTTGAGGATGCATTATTTCCAATGGTGTGTACAGGGTGTGAGGTTAACCCAAGAGTGAAGACCTGGTCATCCTAAAGTTTGTCGACCTAATCACCACACAGACATAGGCCCATAGGTTGCTGAATAGCAAGAAATGTCCCCAAAATCATTGTAATCTGATCATGATGTCCTTTACTGTCAGGCAGAAGCAGATATTAGACACTCGTCAGGTCTGATGTGGGGAGTTGTAATCTATGATGTAAAATACCCAATGGGCATATTACAAGCACTCTTAAGAAAAGAGGACCCCTTAGCAGCCTCTGCCTCAATAGGCCCTGACAAAGTGTTAGCTTCTCCATCCCTATACCTGGATAAGAAAAAGGGATGATAGCCCTCCCAGCCATTGTCTCTCCGCCACTATGAGCCCCACTTCACAGCTCCACAAAGATGCCTTCTGGAAACTGGTGAACAGCATGCATGAAACACTCAGTGCTAACAGTCTGAATCTCACAGCGTCCTGATGGCTTTGCTATGATGTAAGAACCCTGTTCCATGAGGCAATAGGATTGAATGTAAACTACAATTGTGCTAGGCAAAAAAAAAAAAAAAAAAACAAAAACAAAAAAAACTCAATCTCCATGGGGAGACCGAATGCTTAGCATAAACCTGTAGCAAGAAAATGGGACTTGCCCTCGGGAAATGCTAAAGAGTAGGCAGGCATTAGGTATCTCAGTGAATAACATTTCTAGCTGAGTTACTTGCATTATTGCATGTGTCCTCTCTTATACTGAGGGTTGGTACCTCTTGGACTCATGAACCATCAGTGGGTCCCTTGGAGGTGGATAAAAATTTAGTCCTTAAAGGAACTTTGGAGAGTGAATATACACATGACAACACACTGTATAGGGCTGAGTTGGTAGGGAAGAAAGTCAGGAAAACAGACAAAAGAGGTGAATTTTAAATCTTTTACTCTCCATACCGGTACACTCAATCTATTTGCTTTGAGTGATTATTATTGTGACTAAATTATGAACACATTAATATGATAAATTGGTGTGGCTTTCTGATATTCACATATAGAATGAAAATAATGCAGGGCTGGAGAGATGGCTCAGCAGTTAAGGCACTTGCCTCCAATGCCTAAGGCCCCGTGTTCAATTCCCCAGGACCCACATAAGCCAGACCCACAAGGTGGTGGCCCTGGTGCTCTCTCTCTCTCTCTCTCTCTCTCTCTCTCTCTCTCTCTCTCTCTCTCTCTCCTTGAAAATGAATATATAAAATATTTTTTAAAAAGAGGGGCTGGAGAGATGGCTCAGCGGTTAAGGCACTAGCCTCCTTCGCCTAAGGCCCCAGGTTTAATTCCCCAGGACCCACATAAGCCAGACTCACAAGGTTGTGGTTCTCTCTCTCTCTCTCTCTCTCTCTCTCTCTCTCTCTCTCTCTCTCTCTCTCTCTCTCTCTCTCTCTCTCCCTCCCTCTCCTTGAAAGTGATTAAATGAAATATTTAAAAAAAAGAAAATAATGCAAAACCAGATCAAATTGTCTTTCAAGTGTTTGAAGAAGAAAGAGGGCACAGTTAGTTAAAGCATGTGCTGCATAATCATCAACACCTGAGTTGTGGTCAGCAACACCCACTAAAGGTAAATACGATATTTGGAGAAATTGTAATTACTGTGCTCCTTTATCAAGATGATAGCTGAGAATATGAGAAGCTTACGGAGCTGCTGTCTATACGGATTTGGTAGCAAACAACAAAGTCACCTTCTGGAAGATGAGAACCCATACCTTAATTTACCCTCTCGCAAACACAAACTGTTTCCATGTTGAAACATGACAAAATATCAAATAAATATTTATGAAAACTGATGTTTGTTGACCTTACCCAATGGTATATGTATTTCAAGATATTGAGGACACCTGACTTTAACTAATGTCTATACAAATAAAAGTTGTATGATTTTGTTACATTTTAATCCTGTTTTTCATAACTAGATACAATGTATGAACAAATCTTATGATGGTTTTCCCATTTCTATTGTCCCTTTCTCCAATTCAATCTGAATCATCTCCCTTGTCCACAATTAATGTTGGTAATTATGGAATATATGAAATTTGATGTATATATGGTATAGTTTTCACTGAATTTTTTTCAATCCTGTAAGACATTAAAATTAATTTGTCACATCTGAGGATACAGCTTAACTCCAAAGTGCTTACCTATCACGAATGATGTCCTGAGTTCATTAAGCAACACAGTCAAAACACCCCCAAGTGAATTTTTCTTGTATTAAAAAAATTACATAGTCATGAATATTATGTGTCCGATATTTACTGTAAAATGATTAAATATTGCAAGACTTGGTGCCCAGCAATTATAGGTCAAACTTGCTTGGTAAGCCTGATGACCCAAAATTGATTCCCCAGAATTCTTGGAAAACATATTGAAAAAGTGGCACATTTGTCCCAGGTTCATTTGCATGCCCATACTCCTCTCCCTCTCTCTTTCCTCTTTTATTTGTTAATGAATAAAATATATATTGGGCACTGTGTTGGTCCATACTTTTATTCCTAGAACTAAGGAAATAGAAGTAATTGGATCATCATAGTACTAGACACTGAATTCCAAATTGGCCTGGAATAGAGCCTTACCCTACTTAGAAATAAAAAGTGACCTAGGGAATTCCATGTCAGACTTAAACATCACACTTAGCTGCATGATTATTAGCAATGAAATTCCTGCCTCTTTAGCTAATAATGCTAATGAAACACCATGTGAATATTTTATTTGATTGTCCACAAACCTGTGCTTAGAATTTGATCCTTTAATGATAGATGATCCCTATATTGCAGACTACAATATGTATATTTTTAAGATGACTTTGGAGAGGATGATTTAGGTAATCAGAAAATACTTATTTTATGGAAGTAATAGAAAGAACATGAGTGCACATATCTTAAACATAAAACTTATTTAGACTGAAATGTTAAAAAAATTCTGGAAATATGTTCAAATACTTAGCTTCCATCAAAATTTTGTCCTTCCCAACCCAGTTTAACTTGTAACATCAGAGTAGAGTATGTATTTTCGGGAGGCATGGTTACAATAACTTCTCTGGACATCAGCGCCTACACTTGAGATGTCAGCACATGGGAAACTATGCAGAAAATCATGTGCTGACAGTTGAATCCAGGTAAGTATGTGCTTTAAGGTAAATTGGATTGTGGAGATAAGATCCTAAATCAGGCACACTGGTAAGTAAAGAGAAAAAAAGGAAATTAGCATAAAGCCAAGATTTAAAATATATTTGATATAAATTATTTTGGTATTTACTGTGATTTTGAAAAATGCCTGATACTTGCTTTTGCACAGGTTTACTCATATTTTAAACTCTGATATCATTCCTTAAAAATACTACCCACTTACTGATTTTCACTTTTTTTAAAATTCCCTGAATCTTCTTGATTATCCAGGAATGACTGTCCACTAAGCAGTAGAGATCTACCTGACAATTCACCCTGACACTAAGGTTGCAGGTACGTGCCACCTTACCTGATGTACTTTCCCTAGATCTTAAGATCTAAATCAAGTTCTTCTGCTTACCAGGCAAGCAATTTACTGATTGATCTACCTCTCCAGCACCTCTTCAATGTATTATTCTTAATAAATCTTACCACAAACTCTTATATCCTGATCAAAAAATGTTTTATTAACCTACACTTAAATGTTGCTGAGATAACAGATGAGTTTTACGAGGAAAAACAAGGATTATAGCAGAGGAGGATAGTCCAGTTATAACAGCAGCACCTCCAACAGTAAAGTAACAGTATATGAATGACAATAAAATAAAAATTTTAAGTCAATTGCAAGGGAAGAAATTTATTGTAAGTTACAGAGCTTGAATGATTGATAGACTATCTGTTTATTGAAAATGATGTAGGTCTATGATACTTAGATTTCCAAAATTTCTATACAAATTAAGTTTTCCTTATGTATGAAACTCTCATTTCATTTCAAAAAAAGGCTGGCAGCGCTAAATGGTTTTTTTTTTCAGATAACAGCATTAAGGAACGGAAAATTTATAAGACATAATTTATTTTTGTTTGAAATTATAAGCATGATATTTTTGTTAATACACATTCTAAAGTGATTCAAGGGTTTGTAAATTATGTGGGACTATTGTAAGTATGAACTGAAAATAAAATGAAAAATATATAAATGGGTATTTTGCTGTTATTAAATGTTTATTGCCTTTGATGCCCAAACATTAAATTGGCAATTTTATTAAAGGAAAAATAAATAAATGGTGCAATCTTTTTTCAAACTTATTATATATTTCATGGGAATGGAGCATGTTCATTATTCTAATTTCAATACTTACATGGAAATATTGGCAATCCTATGAGTTTACATCCTCTATTTCAGAATATTTGATCTAAGTTGTGAAACGTATGAAATTCATGTACAAAAATTAATTTTATTTTTACCAAAATTTGTTTTATAATCATCTCATCCTGAGATATTTTTTTTCAATCAAGGAGGTTTATAGCTTTTATTCAGAATAAATCTGAAATACATTATCTCTGTTACTTTTATTTGATTAATTTGGAGGACTTTCCTGGACAGCAATATGCTGGTTTTTGTCAGCAAAATGCCCATAAGTATATTACTGTGCACACCCTATCCATCAGTGAGTATGAGTGCCTTAGAAAAAAATCATAATTGTGAGACAAATATTGCTGGGTTGGTGAGCAGATGGCAGGTGTAGCCTTTCTGAGGACCTATGGATATTGAGGTCTTTCCCACGTAGATAGGGTCCTTGGACCACATTTATGGTTGCCTTGTGTCCCCTTACCATTCAGGGGTTACCTGCCTTTGAGTAGATATCATAGACAATTAGCCAGCTGTTGATTACCCACCTAGGTTGGGTGACACTCTTGCACAGATGGGCACTTCTTGACTTGTCTGTGCCATATAGCTGTGTGTTCTGCACTCTCGGACCATCGGTCGGTGTAACTTGAAGATGCCTCCTGCACCCTTGGTACACATTTGATATAGAAGCAATGGAATTTGCATGTGCCTCATGAGTTAAAATGTGACCCTGCTTGTTATGTGCTTCCTAGTCTAAGTGAATGCTTTGTCTTCGAAAGTTGGAAGACATACATTATGGAAGAAAATAAATCCACCATTGATTCTGTAAGATTGGCCTAGAATAAAGGGACACACTTTATTTCCTTGTTTCTTGAATATGTGGTGAAGTTTAGAAATCATACCCCCAAGTTGATTTCAAGGTGCATAGCCAATCCATTTGACCCATACAACCATCATCTCTACATCTGAGAATTTAATGTTTACCACTGAGGAGAACATTATAGGAAGAACAAACTGAATAGATGATGGAACACATACTGGCATCTTTAATTTTTTTTTGATGAAATGACACACGTGAATCTTATTTTCTGGATAGGAAATTGTCAATTTGTTTGGGTGTACTTTTATGTTTGTGTACCTGAATGCAAGCATGCGTGAGTGTGTGTGTGTGTGTGTGTGTGTGTTTGTTTGTGTCTGTGTCTGTGTTTGTGTCTGTGTGTTTGATATATGTTGTACATACATGTGTGTTTTCAATATGCAGCAGGGTGAGGTGTGTTTGGAATGTAGATCAAGTCAAGCAAAGATTCAAAAGCACTGACAAATTTAAGGAGTACACAAATGCTTGTCTATAAATTTAAATACTTAAAATCAAGGCAGCAATATATTAAGGTAGAGTGGTAAAGTTTATTAATTTAGGGATCATATGGAGTTATTAAATTCTTTAGCCACTAGTGTGGGGATAAAACCTGGAGACTTTTAAAAACATATTCTGTTGAAGTATACATGCATAAAGGGGAAAGATTATGAGAAGAGAAAATTTAGCTGGAAGTATGGGGCTGTGGAGAACTTTCAGGTTGCTAGAGTGACAGAATGCCTTCTTCAAGGCAATGTGTATGAGAGACAGGAATATCTTCTCAGTATTTCTTGTCCTGACAAGCAGGGCTACAGGTTTTTGATTCATACTTGACCAATCAGTTTTAACACCTGGGTTGAGCTCTACCTGGACAACATCACTCAATGGGAGGGTGTCAAATGATCTTGACTGAAACTGTCATAAACCTCCCTCTGAAGAAAATCCCTCATTGCTGTTAGGGTACTAGGGTTTGGATTTGAGGGAAAAAATTCAAAAGAGTTACATACATATTTAAGAAAAAAAGAATGCCCATTTTTATACTGAGAAGGCAAGGTAAAGTTCTGTCTGTGAAGTCATTAAGATAGTTCTTAGAAAGATTGTGAGGGATCTCTCTGCTAAACTCCAATATATCCTCCCTTTCCTCAAGGACACCGCCATTGATCTACAGTAATGTTGACTAAGAAATGCCTCTTAACTATTTTCTGCTGAATAGGACACAAAATCCTGGCATATGGGCATACCTCTCAAAGAGGGGCTGGTCCGTAACTGAGGCCTAAATGTGAGACCCATCAGCCATATATAAATTTGCCAATATTACAATTTTATGTAACATTGTGAGGCTGGAAATGGGGACTATCCCCAGACGTGTGGAATGTTCCATGTAGGATGTCCAGTGTAGATTATTTTAGTATAGAATGTACTGCATTACTGTATGCCATTGAAAACTCAAGATCCTTCACCAGAGTTGTTTATTAAATTGCATAATAGCAACTGATCTGGTCTCAGACTTTCTTGTATTGCTCATAAAGAAGATGACATGTATTAACAGAGATAGTAAGAAGACAAATATACATTAGTTAGTCTTAATTACAGTACAACTGTTACCTTGGACAGTTATGAGGACATTTAGAGCCTTGTGTTTTTATATGATCATCTTTTTCATTATATGAATTTTAGAAATCAGGGGATTTTTAGCATTATGTTTTCAATGGACAGAATAAAAACAGACTGGATGATGATATCTCTGGAAAATTATCAGCCTATTTGTATTAAAAAAAACTTGTATGTTACAAGTGTATGTGAATATATATATATATATAGTTTTTTGTGTATCTAGAGAAATCTCAAAATATATCTTTCAATATTTTGAAAGTCAAGCTAGGGTTACACATTGCTTTTACAAATCACTTTTAGTGTCAGTGTGAGCTGTCCAGTATTTAGTTCCTAATTTGTAACAAAATATTTTAATGATTGGAGGCTTATGACATTTTGTATTAGAATTACAATTAATTCCTATTAAGAGTAGGATCCAACCTGTTTTAGAGCCTTCTTTAGGAAAGTTGTGAGTACCATATCTCCTTGGTAATACATTGTTTAAGGGTGTATATACATTCAAGAAATAAAGAACTATGTCTTTTTTGTTTCATGGGTGGGTCTCCTTTTTAGGATTTTGGGTCTGGAAGAAGCACTATGACTTTTTCAGCATTATGATTGTCATTTAGAATGAATACAGGCAATGTTGACCTTGGCTTCCCCTTCATTGGGAAGCTGTGAGGACTGTCAGTCCCAAGATGACTTTTCCGATTTGAATGTACCATATTTTTTGGCCTCCATGTATTCCTTGTTCAGAAAGACAGGTGACACTCAGGGAGTCAGTGTAAAACACATGAGAGTTATACTCTCATCTCCTACAACCTGTGACATGTGAGCAGAAGCCAAAATATCAGACCATTTTGTCCCATGGGTCCAAATCGATTTGGCTTTTCCTAGGTATTAAGAACACACAGAAAGTAATTTATATCAACCCAATATGATAGATATATTTGTGTTGAGATCTATAGTTGAATAGGAAAGCATATCTAATTAGAGAACGACATCACCTTTAGTCTAATTTGTCTAAACTTTGAGCTTATTTATTTTGTAATAGTTTATGCCATAAATGAAGTATGAATGTAGAGCCCTTTGAATTTTAAATATCTCATAGCTATCCAAAAAGAAAAAAATGTTAGTTTTGAAAGCATTTTTCACCAGAAGCCCAAATATATTGGTCTACCCTGGAAGTTACCAGAAAATTTCAAGCAAGACTGCACATATGATTCTGAACATATAAATTACCCCTCACAAATTGAACACTCAATTTCAGAGATTGAAATTGTTTTCTCAGATGCATTTCATTGTCTGAGTGGGCGTCCACTGGCAAGAGGGGCCATGAGTAGTAAGGGAGAGAGTCTAAGCTTGTGAATAATTGATCAGTCTGACAACACCTGGTCCCTCACGGAGCTGTTGAACAAAGTGACACATGAGATTCCAAAAACCAGAAAGAATTCTGTCAAAAACTCTTGAATGCCCTCCCCAAGCATGAGGTAAAACCCTATTGCTGAAGAAACCACAGAATGTCATCAGTCAGCATCCAGAGACACTTCGAGGTCTGGAATGGTATCCAGCCCCCAGATGGCAGTTAGTGTAGTGCTGTAAGGCACTGTATAAACTGCCATGAGAAGCTGATCAAAAACAGCTGGAGTAAACAGAGACCACTGGCATGAAACACAGTCTGTGGCCATGAGTAGGCTGACCACACCTCCTACTGGGAGAGAACATCGAACCAAGAAAGGAGCACTTGTGCAATTGAGGAGTCTCGGCCTGGGGGAAACAATCAACAGCTTTTAAATTCGGCCAAATATCCCACTCATTGAGGGGGAGCCCTTGACTGGAACTGGGGATTCAGGGTGATATGTACCAGATCCCGTACTCTTGGGCTCCAAGAAAAGATGCACAATGGGAGCGATTGATGGGGAGGCTACTAAAAATAGAAACTAGGTAATCCAGAATTGTGCATACTGATCTCACTCTCCGATGGAGATTGTGTTTGTATTTTCAGGATGCAGCAAGAGAGCTGTGGCCCATGTAACCCTACCTACCGACCACAGACAGAAAGCTGAGATCCTGGCAAGAGATGAGCCACCACAGTCATATTGTGGAGGATCCAGATGGAACCCTGCAGAGAATGATGGCATGAACAAGGGACCCACAGCCACAGCCATTCAATCAACACAGGATAAGCCAGTGAGACAGAAACCAACGAATCTCGACACAAAAACCCCTAAACTCACAACAGTAAAGCAGCCTTAATATTCACCCACCACGTCTCAGGGAATTGAGCGGAAGATGGGGCGGAAAGGTTGTGAGAGCTGTGGTGGGGGAGATGATCCAGAGGCATGGCATCCCTCAGTAACAACACACTTGGGCCAGGAGAACCAGGCTGAATACTAGACTATCCATTGTCCCTTGACCCAAGGACTGATCCAGATGGCCCACTGAAGAGGATATACAGCTGATTGGGGATGGGGAGGAGGGTATTGGGGAATTGGGTATAACAACTCATTGTTTTCCCCTTAAATAATGTAACCCATTATGAACAATAAAAAATACATATAAAAATATTGTACCTTGGAGTATGATGTATATCATAAAGTGCTGGGTTATTTAAACAGAATAGATTTGGAGTGCCCAACAAAGGACAATAGTTAAAAGAAAATCCTAGGTAGACACTCTGTTATTACCCACAATATAGCAGTGACTGGTCATTGTTCAATTAGAACAGTTTAGTTCTAATATAACCCTTGGTGAACCTGTTTTTAAAAGAGGAAACATGGCAACCATGTTGTTGGTTTGTCCTTGGATTTTAGTTAACTTAATATGTAGTAGGGATCTTCATAAGCATAAGAAAATTTTAAGTTTTATCTAAGAGCAATTTTATAAAACTTACATAAGGTATCTTAACATATTTTACCTAACAGAGGGATAGACGCAACAATGGATTGAATCAAACCTTTAAGTTATATAAGTCTGATGATGTCGGTTTGATAGCTTTAACATGCATAAACAAAAATCAATTTTTAAACCCATAATGTCTTTTGCATATGAGAAACATGTTTTAGAAAATTAACACTAGATACCAACCCTGTCTTAAAAACACAGTTTTTCCTGTAATTAACACATTGAAAAAAATAAGGAAATATAGCCAGCTAGGAGGAGTATCTTAAAAAATCATTTTGATATCTCTTAAACCATGAACAATTGAGTATCTGTGAGCTCTTAAGGAATAGTCTTAAATATAATTCATAATCGTATGCATCTTAAATACGGTCTTTGAATGGCCTGAAAAAATTTCCTTTTGTGACAGCTTACTAAATGTGTTGCTGTCTATTCATCAAAGAAGCAATACTTAGAAGAGTCCCCTTTCCGGAAAGGGTCCTTTTCTTAAGGAAACTGTTTTGTTGAAAATGTCTATATTTTTATATCTTTATTTATTTATTTATTTATTTTTGTATTTGGATTTCATTTTGTTCACTTTGGGCTTCTGATTGCAATAAACAGAAGTTGGGCCTCAGAGCAACTGAAAATCTCTTGGGAGTTTTACCCACCAAATATTCTAAGTTAGCATTGTTTTATTATTTTTTTTATTGTCTCATTGAGCCCTTGCAGAAAGTCAATGTGCAGTTGTTATGAAATTTCCCTATGTTAAGTGGATTACTTAGGGCTGTATTCAAAGCTGAATGTCCCACCTGAAAAACATGGAGAAAGATGAGCAGAAGAATTTTTGAATTAGAGTGTGCCTGATTTTGGTTATTATCTCTGCTGCAAACATGGGCATCTGTAAAAAAAAAAAAAGTTAAATTTGGGATTAGATACTTAGGATGTACTTTGTATAGGAAACTGGATCCCAGTATTTAGATTGTACCAAAGCTAAGAAGACACATTGTGCACTCTATGTGTTTTCTTCAAGCAAGAAAAGCCCTCATCAGGAAGTCTATGTCACATTCTAAGGGGCCAGTCTCCAAGTTGGCATCTGCAGATTCTCCCCCCAAGACAGGGTCACATATTATGACATATGAGAGCACCCAAGGCAGTAAAATTAAACTGTAAGTGTAGAGATTACAAATTATCTTTTCTTAGATTATCTATACACCCAGTTACATTAAATGGACGTCTAATTTTATTCTTCCATTGTTTATTTCCTTGCGACAGCTTAACTTTCACCATTCCTGAGCAGCCATTTTTATCAACACAACACCATTATATTTCCCCGTGGTACCCTACCCATGAAATGAAGTTTTGATGTATATGACTACAACTGGATTTGTTTGGGGTTTCAAAAGGAGTTGATCACAAGCTTTCTCTCTTCTTCATAGGCCTTCCTTCTTAAAAAGAAATTACCCTTAGTATCTGAGCTATCATCCCAGCCTGGCTTCCTAATTTTATAGGCATAGATTAACATACTGGGTTTTCCATAATGTTATGATCTAGAACAAATAATTCAATCATGGATACTGATTAATGTATTTTATTATTGTAGGAAAAAACCATTTGAGATTTGACTTTGCTAGGAGATCTGGGTAAAGCACAATGGCTGTTGGTCATGACAGGTTGGAACTATCTTTGGTCATGGTTCATGATGTGTCTTATTTTGGAAGTCAAAAGCTCATTTTTGCAATTCTTTCTATGACAATTACTCCTTAATTTTTGGTTTACATTCATTTCTTGGATATTGGTTTCTTTTGTACATTAATTTGTATGTCATTCTTCCATAAGCCAGCCTCTTTGTAATTAAAACAATGTTCATATACTCACTTCTCTACATCAATATATAGAAGCACAAAAGAGCTGATCCTGACATAAAAAAATAATTTCAAATATGTGGAAAAAAATGACTGCAGTAGCTAATAGAGACTCTTGAATCTTTCTTTTTCCTCTATCATCAGGGTTCTGCGTGAAGATGACACTGGATTTTTTTCTTTACTTTCTGGATATAGCTCACCACATTTGTTTCCAAAATTATTAGGATCAAGTATGGACCTTGGCATCCCTCACAAAATAAGATCAGATATTTATTCCAATGGGTACATAAGAAGATAAAGCAAGCCAGGTGTTGTGTTGCATGTCCTTAGTCAAAGCTTTGGGGAGGCCAACTTAGAGGTAGACTTAGGAGGGTTGCCATGTTGAGACTACGGAGTGATTTCTAGGTCAGCTTGTGCTAGTAGTGTTGGATGCTTTTTTTGAAAAAGAAGGGAAAAACTATATTGTAATGCCTCATGGGGTTATTTATTCAATGTGACTACCTTTGGAAGAATAACAAATAAAAGAGTCCAGTAACCTAACAAAGTCAGCTTTCAATGTATTTCCATGGCTAGATTTATATAAAAGATGAGAAATCTGCACAGCTAAATAATCCCGGCCAAATTATGGGACCCCAAATCTTTCATTACCTCAGCTCCAATCTCTCTCTTTCAAGGTGATCTGACAAGTTCTAATTAAAATGAGGACTCTCATATTGGTTCTTCTTGGTCTTCAGCGTTTCTATATTTTTAAACCTCTACTCAGCCACATTTGTCTGGAGTATAAGGCTTCACTTGCCTAGAAAAACTTTATAAGTATACTGATACTTCCCTTGGAAGAAATATAATTTTTCATTAGATCCTGTTCCAAGCTTCATATTATTTTCCCCTAAAAGAATGTTCACCACAACTTTCTTGCTTCACTGAAATCTAATATGCATAGTGTTGTTGGGAAACTGAGAGGCATCTCTGAGCCAATTGATATTTTAGTGAGCTTTTTAAAAATTGTTACTATCCTCATCGTATACATTTCTAAAATTGATTATATATTTTGTCTTTTGCTTTTAAAATTAGTATATTCAGCTCTTCTGTAAGGGTGGTTTTCCTTCACAAATGGAGTCTTAATTCCAATCCTTTTTTTTCTTCTTCCCAGCAGCAATTGTGTGTTCCTTGTAAGAGCTTTTGCTCTTCTTAAAAGGACTTTTATGCATCTGACCTTTGTATTTTATTTTTCTCCCAACCAGTATTTTTTTCCTATACTACTTCTTATATAGCTGCCTTTCAGCAATAGCAGATGCTCATCCTCCAACAACAGACTTTTGTCTTCTGATGAGACCCGTGTGCCATATAATTTTGTATGGACTACATTTAAAAGAAATTATTGATACTATCATTATCTCAGGATTTCTACTCCACCCTTGCTGATTTCTCCTGAGTCTGAGGATACCAAAGTACCCCAAAACAATGACAATATTGTGTTAAAGACATAAATATGTTGCTTTCCTTCTTTATATTTTATAAACCCATTTGACTTTTTCAACCACCCAAGTGGATTTCAATAAATCCATTCATTTAGACTCATAGCTTTTGCTTTATTCAAAATTTTAATGTTCTTCATCATGGGAACTGATATTTAACTTAGTATTTTTTCTCATTTCACAACGGCATGTTAACACAGTATAAAAAGGTAAAAACAGACAAAAATGTAAATCATATCTTTGATTTAAAAATTCTTAGAAAGTGGAATAGCTCATAGAACAGATCTCTTGCCCTAATAATTTCCTGTCCTAATTCTCCATTAAATAGCCAAACCTATTTGGTGTCAGGGAGCAGTTTTCTACATTTTTCTCATATATTCTTGCTTGTGGACCTTCTTCTATGGCAGCTCACAAACATATATTGTTTTCCACATTAGGGAAAAATCTACAAAAAGCAAATATTGCAGATCAGAGACCTGTTTCCTTATTTTATGACTTCTAATTGTAGTATATGCAATTAATTTGTAATAATCTTTTGGTAATTTGATTAACTCCTACCAACAGACTAAACTGTATATTAAAAATTGTCTCAAGTTGCCTGTCTTAATGAGGTGTCACCTAGGCTGGACTTTGGTGATTCTGGGGTGCATGTAATATTCCAGCTATACCTATGCAAAGGCAGCTGAAGTATGATAGTTTTGCCGTTTGTGAATTACAGTGTGATTGCTTGCTCTGGAGATGTTCAGTATCTGTCTCTCTTCTTGGATCAATGAAAGCAGCCCAGGATTTTGCTTTCTGTTTGGAACTACCCCTTTTTCTGTTTTTTCAAAAAAAAAAAACTTTGCTCTCCAAATTGTGGCTAATTTGGAGATTCATGCCAGCATTGTGTGGATGACTAAAACAATATTCTATGAGCAAAAAAAATGAGGAACCTTATAGGGTTTTGATGATTGTATAAAATATAGCTATTGATGACTGTATAAAATATAGCTATAGGCAGAAAGGGAACATTAAGGCTTTCATTTCTTTCTGTGAAACAGCTGATATATATATTTATATATCACATCAGCATATGTATACATATATATATATATATATATATATATATATATATATATATATATATATATATATATGCAGTATGGTATTAATTGAAGTTTTAGAGGTATGAGACTTGGAAACATTAAAAACAAACTGTTACATTTGTGAATGGAGCCATGTGGCCATAAAATCACCAGATATTTTAAAAGTTACACAATAATTAAGACAAAGATATTTGCCTTTGAGAAGTGAACATATTTAATATGGAATGATAAAAAGGGAAAATCATGTACACTGAGAATAACAATTAATAAGTCTTAAATGTTGAATACAAGAACTGAAAGTTTAGAAGTCCTGTCTGTATATGAAGGTGTTTTTTTTTTTAAGGTTTTGATATATCCGGTACTACATCACACTTTTCAGTTCAAAGAAAGGTCAGTGAATTTGTTTTGTAACCCCACCAAAGCTTTTTGATTAGGAAGGTGGATGTGTGAAAATGGTTAAAAAAAAAGCTGTCAATGTTTCAGTCAAAGAACTGAATTTTACAGTATATATACATATATAATGACTTTTGCCATGCATCATTCTGAGAAATATTGTGAAGGTTTTTCACTATTTTTTGTGAATATTAGAATTGTCTACTAGAGTAAAGAAGAGTTGGATTAACCTTGTCCACACCTTTGCTCTTTGCTCAGAGTTCTCCCCTCTGTTTAGGTATCAGTAATGTGGCCATGGTTGTTCCAGTCAGAACTTGTACAATGTGTAATGAATCACAGCACAACTCCTCACCTCTGTCTGTTACATTCTTTCTTAAAGAGACTCTAGAATTGTTCCTGAAACATTAATGCTATATTGAATTCTTAGAAGCCTATTTTCTTCTTCAATGACTTTTGGTTTTTCTCCTTGTGCAACACCATCTCTATCTTCATTGAAATATTTGGTTATTCATGAAGGAAGCACTTTTATTTAATCTGCCTCTTCTCTAAAGTTGTCCCTGGCCTTTGACAGCTATGATAGAGATGAGTAACGTAGTGTTAGGCAAATTCCAGGAGAACACAAGACCCATAAAAAAGACAACACAGACAGCTGAGGTCTTAGCTTACATTTGAAAGCTATGATTAAATATTTTTTCACATATATTCAATTGCCATTTGCCTGATGGTTGATGGACACTTAAGTAGTTTTCAAATTTTAATTATAATGAACTAATAGGATAAATGTGGGGATTCAGCTGTCACTAAAGTTTTCACAAATGGTGTAGTTGTGGTCTAATATGGAAATATAAAGTTTCTGTTGGTAGTTCACATATTCACTTGGATAACTGAATACTAATTTTATAATGTCCATGATTATTTGTATTCTTATCAACCAAGAGGCACCCCTCATAACTTGCTGCAGTAAGCTTCAAATTGCAGGCAGAAAGACTCAAACCAAAATTGGTTATGGAGGAAGCGATTCATTTTGGTTTACAGACATGTGGAAAAATTACATGATGATGAGGAATATAATGGCATGACCAGAGACTGTACCTCACCACTTGATCAATTTCATGTGACAGTAACAACAGGAGAGTGTGCCAAATGCTGGAATATCAGAGTTTACTGTATCACTCAAAATACTGGCCAAAAAAAAGACATTTCTAACAATGTTCCCATTCCATAATTACCCTGAGCTGCCGGTGAGTGAAAAAATTAATTTTTAGAGGAATTCCTCGTATTTACCCATGAATTACTTCTGTAGCTTCTCTCTGTTGCAAAACCTCATAACTCTATATGATATAGAATGTAACACAATGAATTAAACTTTACAAGTTCCCATAAACTTTATCAATCCCAATAATAATCTAAAATCTCTGAATTGTAGAATCAAAATTAAAACCAAAAATAATCAAGATGACAACAGTCAGAACAACATCATAAACAACAACAAAAAAAACCCATAATGGTGCAGCATAAATATCCACAATTCATAGGATGACATTCGCCATTGTAAAAGAGATGGTTCTTACACAGCATTTAAATAAAACAGAGAAAAATCAAACTCTAATGGAATTTTGATAATTACCAGTATGTTGTTTTCTTGGAATTACAAGTTTTCCTCTGCCATGCTGCTACTCATTATCTAGGAAAACATCATTAGTTGTTACATGGCAAGTGCAAATGCTACTTTATATCATCTCATGTCATTGTTTGATCCAGCTGGCCACACAAACAAATGTGTGTTTTCAGAATGATATGTACCTCTCTGATTGCAGTTTAGGAATTAAATATTTGCTGGAACTGTGTTGTTGGGGGAGGTCATATGGGAGTTATTAGCCAGGTTCCCCTTGACAGTCTTTGGCACACCTTTCTGTCACTGTTTGCAGTGCTGGGGTGGAGGTGATTTCCACTTTTCCCTTCATGCCATCATTTTTCCTGCCATGATGGAGTTTCCCCTTGAGTCCATAAGCAAAATTAACCCATTCCAACACAAGCCATTTTTGCTTGGGTTCTTTCTGCACAGTAATGAGAAAGTTGACTACATCATCTTGCTAAAACAACACTATAGGGAAATCTGGCAAGCAAAATTCATCATACCTAGTTGCAGAGGTCAGGAGGATGCTTGGAATGTGTATAGAAAATGTAAGCTAGTCTAGAAACCAGCTATATGACACCTATATAACACCAAATTTTGTGTTGTAAAGTAGAAATTAATTGAGAGTTGAGTGATAAAGGAGATAAGAATGGGTAGGAAAAGTGGAGGAAGTCAGCAACTGAGCTTTAAAAAATTTTAAGAGTTAAAATAATAAGAGGAAGCATTTGGGCCACATGAGTACTCTAAGCAATATTTTTATTCCTCAGTCTCTCCTCTCCTGGAACATTCAGTTGCTTTTCAATATCCTTTGTGTTCTGAAATAATGTGCATCTTTGGATATTCATTGCTCTGATTTGCCAAATGAATTGATACTCTTTTCAGGGAGACGAAAATGCAGATTGAAAGACTATATTAGCTCTTGTGGCTGGTAACATGAATGCCTATATTTAAGTCCCTCTCCTTCCTCCCTCGTTTCTTCCCACACTTCCTTTATTATTTATTTTTTCCCTCCATTAATTCCAGGTATGTGAACTCTGTACAGGATAATGAGGAGCAGTATCTTGTGGTTTGTCAATATCGCAGTAAGATCTTCTAATAAACCTGCTGGATCATCATATCAGGCACTAACCTTCCTTAATGTTACAGAGATGAGTTATTGCCAGAAAATGAGCACCAAGTATGGGAGCAAGAAGTAATTTTTTTTTTACAGAAGGATGAACCAGGAAACACTTTTTTTTTCACTTTGTTTTTTTTAAATGTAAAAAGGACAAAAAAAATCTTGAGAAATTTCATTGTTCAGTAATTATGTAGAGTAATATTGAAGCAGAAATTCAGTAAAATTTTCGGAAATTCTGAAAATCAGATTATCCTGAATTTAAATATTCATTTTGGAAGGCTTAGGCTCATATAAAACTGTGATTAAAATACACATTTGTTTTAAGTACGTGATGGACAAACATATTATATCATTTAAATGTTTTAAGATTTAGAGGAACTATGCATAAAATCCTTAAATACTAACAAACTCACTGAAGTCATTTCTTCTGGAACTGTCAGTATCTTTTCTATTACCTCTGTGTTCAAAAAAAAAGTGAATCTATCATAAAGCATTTATTTATTAAGTTGCCAAATGAAATCCTTCCTATGTCAAGAAGAAAATACAAGTTGAAAGAATATTTACCCCTGTGGCTGGAGACATGAGGGCCTGATTTAAATTCCCCAGTACCTATATCACAAGCTGGATGTGGCCCAACCATTATAAACTCAGTTCTTTGGTTAATGATGGTAGAATCAATGAGTTTTTCTAATCAGCTAGCCTGACAATTATTCTTCCTGAGACTGGAGGCTGCTAGGTTTAAAGTCATGGCCAGGAAACATATATATATATATATCTTTCTGAGTAGAAAGACTGTTTTAAATTAACACAAGTTGCCTTTGTCAAAAATTCTACATAAGGTTGGAGAGATGGCTCAGCAGTTGGGGCACTTGCCTCCAGTGCCTAAGACCCTGGGTTCAATTCCCCAGTACCCACATGGGCTGGACCCACAAGGTGGTGGCCCTGGTACTCTCTCTCTCTCTCTCTCTCTCTCTCTCTCTCTCTCTCTCTCTCTCTCTTCTCTCTGTTTCTCTTTCTCTCTCTGTCTCTCTGTCTCTCTCTGTATCTTTCTGCTTGAAAATGAATAAATAAAATATTTTTTAAAATTCTACATAGTTGTGGCAGTTCAAACTGGTGGAGCTCAGCAAATTCCTTTCAATATTTTGTCAACGTCATTAAGAACAATTTCCCTTAGGTCAGAAAGTGTTACAGATTACCATTTAAATGAAACAGTTGCTTCTAGAGCACAGATAGAATGTGGGAGAACCTTTACACATGAGTCAAATCTCACCGTGCACTACAGGACCTACACATGGGAATAGCCGTATATTTAGGGACTCTGAGAGAGGCTTCACATGAAAGTTATAACTTATCAATAATGAGAGATCACATAGAGGGGAGGATGCCAATATATGTGAGAATGAGAAAGTCATTAGCATTCAAATATATATTAACGGATGAAGACAAATATAGCAACAGGACATTCCACATCCATTTCTTTGGTGGTTGTGTTGCAGTCAACTTAATCTGTTGATTTGCAGAATGTACCCAAGCCAAAACTGCTTGTTGAGGAATGGGTTTATTTGGCTTATGGACTCAAGGAGAGAACCTACCTTGCCAGGCAAAATGAAGGCATGAGCTGATGGTGGACATCACCTCCACCACAGCCCTGCAAAGATCAGCAGTAAGATATGCCAAGCACTGTCAAGGGAAAGTTAGCTTACAACCCCAATTGGAATGCACTCAACAACACAGCTCCAGTGAGATTTTAAAACCCAAACTGAGATCAGCTGAACATCAATGAAGCAGCACACATTCATTTGTTTGTAGAGGGCACATGGATCAAAACATAACAGGGTGCATTTTAATTGTTCGGTATCTTCCACTTGAGGGAAATTATAAATTTAACATTGGTAGCAGTGCTGAAAACCTCTGTATATACCCATCAAAATTGTTAGTCACTCCAGCCGGTTACTCTTTTGAGCTAAATGATTCACTCTTCATTCCTCGGGCCAATGGAGAGGAAGTAGAAGCTGATGAGCAATATTTGTATTAGTAGCATAGTTCTCTCACAAACTCTTTGCAGATATTAAGTTCCCTTGCTTCTACAACAAAACTCCAGAGATTCTGAGGAACAAGAACTAGTTATAAGTTTTTTTTTTGTGCTGGATTTGGTTGGTATTAGAGTATAACATTACAGATAGTTGTCAGTTCATTTGGAACAGACATTTGAGCTTGACAATAGGTAACTTGATTACAATCCTCTTCTTGCCAAGACTATCTGCATGATCTTCCAGAATATAAATTGGCTATCAGTGTCAGGGTCTTGACAATAGCAGAAACTTAATTATTTTTATATTAAACACACATGCTTATTTTTTTACTTCCTGTAATTTCAGTTATCTCTGGCCAGTCAAGGTTTGAAAATATTCCATGGATATTACAAAAATAAATGATATTATTACATACTTTCCATTGTTGGTGTTGATATTTCACTCCACCATGAACTGTGATGTCTAGAATGGCCAATTTACATTTTGGGATAATGGTAATTTGTAGCCTCTCCTTGCTTTATTAATTGAGTAGCTCTCTCAATTGATAAACTGTGACATACATATATCCTTATGTATACTGGGTTATGATGCTATCTAAAGATTCAGACAGTCACTAAGCAAATGAGGTATGTAATAGAATAATTAACTAATGGTAAGAAAATTGCTGTTTCCAAACACTAAATGAGCAATGAATTGTTGTTGTTCCTGACAGTGGCTACTGATGTTTGCTGCTCTAATTTTTGGTTCCATGAGCTTTCTAATGGCTGAGCAAGCAATACTTAGATTAATTTCTTTAAGGCCATTTTCATTTACGCTTTAAGAGTTAATAGGAAAATTTGTGATTTCTGTCAGCTATAGGTGTCTTTTAGAACTAACACAAAAATTGTGACTATTGCTGGGGTATAATTAGGTCATGGTCACCAAAACCTTAAAGATGACCCAGAGGCAGGACTATGTGGTAGGCACACTATGAGATCAAAGGTAGAGCTGGTTTCATACACAATAAAACTTATGCTGGAAATACTTCAAGGCCTTAGCACTTACTTATCTATGTTGGATACATTCAGGTTAATTATAAATTGTGGTCTCCTCAACTAATTTTCCCTTTCCTATTCTTTTTTATTGCCTTGTTGATTAAATAAAATTAAAAAACATGCAATTAAGAACACTCATAGAAAAAACTGTACTTAAAATTTAGATTCAGTGAAGCATAATGTATGAAATTTTGGCTCAAAACTAGTTATGAAGTATGAGGGTATCATGCAGTTTAATTTGGGAGTCCCAAAATCTTCACATAGGATTGAGTGTACCAATTAGACCACTTTCCAAGTTCTATTGAGTCTTCTTAGAAATCTCTCTCATCTTCTAAATTCAGGAATGTGCAACATACAAAATTAACAGATTAACTAAAACATTTGCCTTCATGAGATTTGGTAGAAAATAGAGGATGAATTCTTAATATTATAAAGTTATCCCCCTTGGTTCTTTTACTACTACCTTCTTTCATTCCCTCCTTCCTTACTTCCTTGTTTGGCTTTCAAATTCAATAAATTGTGTGGAAGATCACACAAATCCAATGTCTAAGAACTTATGGGAGAATTCAGGAGGTACTCTGAAAATTGACTCTTAGCCTAGGTCTCTAAATTAAAACTCTGGAAAGACATAACATTGCTGGGATCATTCCACTTGAAATATTAGAAAACAAATTCTTAGATCCAGGTTGAGATATCTGGGATTTGTTTTAAGCTTTTGGTAAAGAAGGGGATTTTCAGCCCCTGTCTTTTTGAGTGCAGTCTTATTCAGGTTATATGCCAGTTTTCCCTAGAAAGGAATTCATAAATTTCTTCAGAATTGTGTAATGTATTCCCTTCAGTCTGCTTCTGGGCCCCTTAATTTTGTGTCTCCATTCCTGGCTTCCGCAAACTTTTATATCAGAGGTGAAATCTCGACATGGTTGTATGTATTTATATTCATGAGTTCAGATACTGATAAGTCCATTATCTGCAAAAAAAGGAAAGAATGATACTGCTCCAGTGAAATTCTAGAGTCTCAGGCTTTTTATTAAAAGATAAAAAAGTAACTAATGAAATATTATTTTGCACTTAAAATATATAAATCATATCATTTTCTGGAATATATGTTGAATCAAATATCACTATGTTAAGCAAATGAGCAAACACCTCAGAAAGACACAATTTGCATTTTGCTTTTTGTACAGGTTTGAATTAGGCAAATGGGGATTCCATATATTTAACTGGGAATATTTTGTAAGATGGTGACATATACAATATTTCAGACACTGAATGTCCTAACAGGGCAAAATCCAACTGATAATGTAGGCACAGTGAATATAAGATATTGGCCACATTTAGGAAGGGAAGCATATCTTGTTTAATGAGGTATGAAGTTTACCACTTAGGAATAAAAATAATGACCTTTAAGGAAGCACAACTACCAGGCATGGTAAGACACATCTTAAATCACAGCACCCAAAATGCAGATTTGGGAGTATGGATGTGAACCAGCCCTGATACATCAAAGTCAATTCAATGTCAGATGGAACTGGAGAACTTATCTATTAACACACAAAAAAATGCACATCTGGTGTGATTGTTCGTGAAGTCTAATCATCAAAGGACTTTAACCAAGAGAGATTATTGACATATCTTGTGAAGTAGCAGAGGATGTAGTTATCAAATCTGTATGCACAGGTGGCAGAGGTGATTTTTTTTACTCATAAAGCTAGTGACAATTTTGCTATCCCAAAATAAAACAGTACAGATGAAAATATATATAGACAGTATTTATGATTAACAAAAAATATGTGCTGTAAAGATAGTACTGTGTCAGAAAGGCACATTCAGAGTGGGGTAAATTTAAAATTTGATCTGGATGTCTTTTGCCACATCTTTAATCCTAGCATTCTGATTGAAAATGTAGGATTGCTGTGAGTTTAAGGCTACTCTGAGATCCAGGTCATTGTGCATTAGAGTTTGACCATATCATAAGAAACAAAAGATAACAAAACAAAAAATAAATTTAAAAAACAGAAAAATATGCTAATTTTAGGCAAGCATCACAGCATCCACCATCAGTACCTGCAGTTGGGACACAGAGGAAGGATTATGACAGAAATAATTACAAAAATTTTGACTTCAATGAAGGACTATCCTAGAGAAACTAATCAATTCTTAGTTCTGGGGACATTGGAAACTGAAGTGGCCACCTTCACATTTTGTGTGGAGGTTTTATCAGAAGATTGTAATCTTGTTGTCAGGGAGATCTTGGAAAAGTGTTAACAAGTATGTGGATAATATACACCTTTGAACACCTTTCTTGGAAGATAGTCAGCCAGGTACATTAAACCCATTGGCTGACTAAGCCTACATGGAGAAAGAGTATCCAGACAGAATATTGAACATCCAAAAACATCACTCTAATTTCCATAAATCTTCAATAGAGTGACTTTCTAACTATTTGAATGGTCTTTTTCTCTGTCTAGGCAATCCCAAACATTACTGGTAGTGTGTACTGGTAGTGTGTCCCAGAGTACAGATTATAAGATCAGAGAATATAAGTATAATAAAACTCAAAAGCTATATAAATGAAATGTCAGTCTATTCTCTAAAGGTGCTGAACAGTCAAGTGTACTACTGAGAATAAATTAGCCTCATGTAAAAAAATTATGAACCATATTTTAGGGGCAATTGAAATAAAGCTTATGATTACAGATAAAATATAATTGTTCCTAGGATATTTTTTAGTACTGTTAACAAATCCCGAAATAATGTTGGTAGTAACAGAACAAAACAGTTTATTATTACATGTTTTGCAAAGTTCTAAGCATAAAGCAGAAATGATGCATAACAGAAAAAATCACATGTTCAGAAATACAGTTTACTGATTTCTTAATAAAAAACAGAAGAGGAAACTTATTATTAAGCAGTTAAAGATTATTTTTAAGAAAACTGTAATGCCTGTGCCTCAGCATTTTAAATATCTATGATATTTTTTTTATCATTTTTGTTTCTTTGTTGACTCAGAAGCTAGCTGAGGTACAAGAAGAAACTGGTGGACTTTACAATCCAGAGTAAACTTATTAGTGGTACTTTTCTTGATCAATTAAAACAGGTTAAATCCACCAAATAAACAAACTATTTGTCACAAACTTATATTAATTATTAGCATGTAATTGTGACAAGAAATTATCAAACTAAAGTATATCTATTTGTATAAAGGTGCTTAAAAATATCTGCTTAATCCTGATGTGCAAAGAGTGAGACATAATCGAGCTGAAGTATGCTTTCATGGCCAGTTAACATATACTGCTTGTGTGACTGAAGAGCCAACTATGATTGTCAGCAGGTCTTCATTGTGTCATGCTTGACCTCTTGTGAGCACTATCTCAGTGGAGTTGCCTGGCTATTTACTGTGGTAGTGTAACTGCCACTTTTTTTATCATGTAATATATGAGTGGGCAATAAGGAAGCTCAGCAACCTAGTTTCAAGGTAAAACGGGAATAAAAATGTAAAAGTGACAGGGTCGATGGTGTATGTTATTAACTGCCTGAGGCACATGGCTCAGTTATATGATCAGCACAGACATATAGTTAGATCAGGCAACTCCTTTCCCACATTGGTAAGAATAATGAAAAAAAAAGAAGAAGAATGGCTCTATTCAGGTATGTGATGGGGCAGCTGTCAGTGAAGAAAGAAGACTGCATTTAGTATTCTGACTCCAAAGGCTCAAAAGCAAGGAATCATACTTTCTTTGTACCCATCTGGAGAATCATTCCATTCAGCATGGCTCAGTCAGTGAGTAATTTCTAAACCCCTCTTGCTCTTAGCAGTTTGCAAGCAGACCAAGGGGACAGAAAAAAAATAACTTAAAAGCTGCTCTGGTTCTCCCCTCTCCTTTCTCAGAATGTATGATTGTGGTTGGAACCAGGGGTTGTCAGGGTGGTCTAATTAATCACAGGCTTAAACTCTGTCCCCTACTACTCATGGTCCCTCTACTGGTTCCTTCCCTCACTGAGCTGTTGACCAAAGTGACTCATGAGATTCCAACAAGAAGACAGAATTCTGTCAAAGCTCTTGAGTGCTCTCCCCAGGCCTGAGGCAAAACCCTGTTACTGAAGAAACCACAGACTGGATCGATCAGCATCGAGAAACCCTTCAATGTCCGGAATGGTATCCAGCCCCCAGAAGGCAGTTAGTGTAGTGCTGGAAGGCACTGCACAGGCTGCCAGGGGAAAATGATCTACGACATCTGGAGTAAACAGAGACCACTGACAGGAAACACTATCGGTGGTTATGAGTAGGCTGACCACACCTCCCAGTAGGAGTGAGCAGCGAACCAAGAGAGGAGCACTTGTGTAATGGAGGAGCCTGGGCCTGGGGGGAACAATCAACATCTTTCAATTCGGCCAATTTTCCACTTAGTGAGGGGGTCCCCTTGTCTGGAACTTGGGATTCAGGGTGAAAGGCAGCGGATCCCATACTCTTATGCTCCCAAGACAAGATGCATTATGGGACCAATTGATAGGGAGGCTACTAAAAATTGAATCCTGGTAATCTAAAATTGTGTATATTTGTTAACCTACACTGATCTCATTCTCCGATGGAGATTGTGTTTGTATCTTTCAGGATGCAGCGAGAGTGCTGGGGCTCATCTAACCCTACCAACCGACCTTAGGCCGATAGCTGAGATTCTGGCAAGAAAGGGGCCACCACAGTCATACAATGGAGGATCCAAATGGAACTCCGCAGAGAAAGACAAGATGAACAAGGGGCCCACAGCCACAGCCATTAAATCAACACAGGATTAGCTAGTGGAACAGAAACCAACGATTTTCGACACAAAGACCCCTAAGCTCACAACCTTAAAGCAAACTTATTACTCATCCACCACGACTCAGGGAGCTATGCGGAAGAGGGGGCGGAAAGATTGTGAGAGCCGTGGTGGGGAAGACTATCCAGAGGTACAGACAGGAGAAACTGGCTGATTACTAGTTTATCCATGGTTCCCTGTCACAAGGACTGATCCAGACGACCCATGGAGGAGGTTATCCAGTTGAGGGGGGAGGGGAGGGCAGTGGGGAATTGGGGATAACAACTCATTGTTTGCCCACTAAATAAATGTTGTAACTCATTGTGGACAATAAAAAAAAGAATGTATGATTGTGGAACTTTTGGTTCAGTAGTATAGTAGAAAATGTCACCGGATAGCTTCCCATGTAAAATTTCCTGGCCAATCAACCAAATCTAATGGGGTACTTGCAGTTCCTAAATACTCCCAAGACTGCATAAATTTAATATTACCCAAATTATTTTCAAATATGTTTAAAGAGTTATAAGTACAGCCTAACATAGGATGAGATATAGCGGGGGAATTTATTTAAGAGGCAGAAAGGAGGTAGTACAGATGTCTCAGCACAAATGAGGAGAGAGCCCATCAGGGAAGTGCTATACACATGACTATGAGAAAGAGGAAAAACAAAAGGTATCCCATCATGGAAAGTAAAGGTCCTTTGAATAGGAATGTTTGAACTGCCTTTCGCTCTTAGGACACAGACGGGATTTTGGCTTGTTCATACTGAGGCTGTTATCATTTATTCACTGTATGATTTGATATCGTGAAAGTTCATTAACAATCAAGCTACCTCTCTAACCTCTAATATTGAATATGAAATTGTAGGCACATACATATAATCTAGTAGACATGAAAATATGATTCTATAAGGAAGCCATGTGTGGTGTGCCAACCAGTGTGGAGAATTCACTTGATAAATGGATCAAAAATACAGGGACACATGCATGTATGAAGGTATGTGGGTCACCTGGATAAGGTGAATCTCAGGCTCTGTTTGCATTGGGCATTTATGAGAATATAATTCATTGTGACAGAATGCTGTGAATTTGTGGTGGTTTTTCTCTTTGTGTGGTGAGGTATAATATAGATTTGTTCATATGTCAGTATGTGCACAAATAGGTGACAGATGGATATGTGTCAGAGGAGCTCATGTCCAGCCACTGCTCATGAAATGCTTCCACTTGCCATCACGAAGCATCCACTTGAGAATGTAAAAATAAGTAAAATTTATCTGCCATTTAGCTGCATTTGGTTATTTGCCTAAAATTGCCTTTCACTTTTTTTTATACCTAATCACTTTTTATGCTGATTCTGACAATTCATCTTCAGATGAAGGATGGAATATTTCAATTTATTTGTCATTTTATTTAAAAGGAGGTGATAGCTACAACCCTTTACCATGCCATTAATCTAAATGTTAAATCTAAATGTATATGTTTACAGTGATCATAAAATATACAATGTTCAACCTAAATTTTGATAGTTGGTTTATAATGTTCATCACCAAGAAACAAACTCACATTGATAACTCATGTAAATTATTCAAGTCTGTAATAATTTGAGTCTTAGAGATAAGAGTTTTCTTTGCCTTTAGAAAACTCATTCATGTTTCCAAATTTTCTCACAGTAAGCAGGCCTTATTTCCAATGAGCGACTGGTTGATGATCCATTAGGCTGGGTGCCTCTGTTTCTTGGGTATGCATAAGAAACATCTTCATCTCAAACTTAAGGTTAGAAAAGCAGAACTGTTCTAAACTAATTCTATGCTCCTTACTGAAAATTGAAAAGCTGGCTTTCTTTAAAGGTTTTAAGTGTTTGTGTACACTCCATTAAAGCATTCGTAGAATGTTACTGACCTGCTTGTTCTATTATACATTTATTTAGAGAATCAATTGCACTGGGAATTACCAATTGGAAACATCCAATTTCTTTGCAAATTTTAACTGTGTTGATTTTTAAGAAAGCCAGGTATCTGCAATTTTGTTACAGTACTTTTGGAAATATATTTGTGTATTTCATTGTAGGCCTGAGCCCTTTTTCCCAAATATCTGATACTAGAGGCTTTTTGACTTTGAACTACAGAGTTAAGGTGAATGCTCACATCTGGGGATTCACCATTTAGGAGTCTTTGCTAATGCACAAAGGTCAATATATATCTTGTTTCACTCTATGTGTTGTGGTGAGAGCATCTTCATTTGTGTCATTTTAGGAAAACCCTACTAAGCATGGGAACTATCAGATATAAGTTGCAGCTCTTCTTTGGAACTTGTCAGTAATGATGAGCATGTCACCACCGGACTTGTTAAAAATACAGGATATGTTCATAGTTTTAATTATTTTCAGTCTCATGCTACTTAGCTCTTTCCAACTTCTGTTCCTCACTTCCTGTGGTTCCTCCCAAAAAATCTGAACAACCCATCAGACTGGTCAGTATACGATATACAAGGTTATGGTAATTTAAGCTTCAGAATCTACATATATAAGTCATTTGAAAGATGACCAATTTATTTTCATTTTTCTTGCATTGCCTCTTTAGATTATTCTTCAAGAGACTTACTGTATTGAATTCACTTAAATATTCAAGCCCTTGATAGAGCAAAATTAGTAGAACCTCAAGTGGATCCTGATTCTATTTGAAATTCACTCCAGTTATTCAAAAGCAAGTTCTATATCCAAATAAAAAGGAATATGCTCAAAGGTGATAACAGAAGATATTTAGAGGACTTTGACTTGTAGCCAAAGAGAATTGGAAGTTTCCCTGTAAGTTCAATGACTGATATAGTCAGCAATACACTACTGGGATGAATCTCCAGACCAGGCACAGTTTTGGCAGGAAATATTTATTGAAATATCAGATACAGAGGAAGTTTTAGAATGGCAGGAGTAGTCCTGCTTTTTTAGATCCAAGCAAGCAGATAGACCCAGTGCCAAGACATTCAAGACAAGCAATCACACATTAACATCTGAAACTTCATGACTAAGACCCAGCTACTCTTTGCATATGCATAGCTGGAAATCCAATAATGAAGACCTGAACAAAGTCATACCTCCTTCAGGCAGGCATCTGAAAAAAAAAAAGAAGCTAATAACTCTTGAATCTATTGGGAGGCACCCATTCAAACTAGGCCAACCCACCTCTGGCCACCAATTTATTTATAACCATCTATATTTTTCCAATACAATATTAAAGTTCCCACAGTCATTGTCTGAAATTTAAGATAATCTTTTGACTGTAAATTCTGTAAATTCAAATCAAGTTATAAAATTTTAGCATATAATGGCACAGAGTAAATATATCCCATTGCTATGAGGAGTATCAAGGAAATTTTGTGTCAATGCCTACTCAGAAAAACATCAGCAGCATCCAACATCTGCACTTCAAGTCCGATAGTACAGTGACTGACAGCCTCCAGGTTTTCCAATTGTTTCCCTCCAGCTTGCCTGAGTATATTATAAAAGTTCTATCCCAAGCCAAAAGCACTAGTTGCCCTTGCACAATCCTGGTATATCCAAAATATCTTTGAATCTCCATTGCAAAATATGATCTAAATTGCCATGGCTTCACTAGACAAAAAGAGACCTTACACCTTATTCCATGCACAGCATCTCAGCAGTGGCTCATGGAACCGTGTGTATTTTGTGAGCCCCTTCATATGTGTTTCTCATGCTTCCAAAAGCAATGTCAGATATGCAGATCATAACTGTGTTGTCATTCCAGGAAAAAAAAGATAAATAAACCATGATGAATAGTTCACTTCCAGTCAGTCATATCCTTTTGAATGAGTTTTCTCAGACCATCATTAAGATCATCCTGGCTGGAACATATCATGCTTCTCTCCTTAGATTCAATGTTAAGCAGTTGGGTGATAAAAATAAGCTTCTGTGCCAGTAATTTCAACTTATTTTGAGGATTTTCCAACTTTAAATCTTAAATTCTCAGTTCCACATTCATAGCAAACAAAACAGTCTATTAGTTAAATTTCACATTTTTCAGACTCTCTGGACATTGGCAGTAACACTCGTCCCCCCATTTGCCTAGACATACTGTTCTATTAAAGTTTTCTGTTTATAAGCAAAGCCAATGAAATTATCTCTGCACTGAGCATTTCCAAATTATCACCAGAAGAGCCCATGAAAATGGCTAACCACCGTGAAAGCCATGTTTTGTTGCAAGTACCAAATTCATGTGCATTCCTCCAGCATACAAGTACTGTAAGAGAAAAACCCAGGTGGTCAGATACTTCTAAGCCATATCATCCCACATCTGGTATAAATTTCTTAGAGTCAAAAACATACACCTGTGATGAATCTTCAGGCCAAACACAGTTTGGTGGGAATACATTTATTCAAATAAGTGATCCAGTTGAAGTTTCAGAATGGTGATAGTGGCTGGCCCCCTTTCAGAGATCCAAAAGCAAAGAGAGACTCAGCACCATCACCTCCAAAACAAGTAATCACTTTCTAACTAACAGTTGGAACTTCAGTCCTGAGCTCTTGCTGCTATATGCATATGTATATCTGGAATTTCACATAGGCCTTAGAATTAATTTAGTGCTGTATCTTCTTAAACCAGGATAAGTTGACACCTCCTCCAGCCATGCAGCTGAAAAAAAATTAACACTTGATTGTATTGGGGGCCATCCATTCAAACTAACACAATGAACTTGGAAGCCATAGGCTTCTGATATGATCCTCTGTGGCAGGTTAATAGTTTCACCTACTGAGTCTCCTGATGTGCAATCAGAGAGCAGTTGATTATCCACATAGCCTATTTGGAACTATTCCTCAAACATGTAATATGGTCTTTGTCTTCAAATTTGTACCTTGCATTCTCCCCAGCTGTTTCATAGCAAATTTGAACATTGTGTGAGGAACACAATGAAGAAATGACTTCTATCTAAAGTTCCATTGTGATATTTTAATGTACAAAACAGAATCATGTGGTGCTTTTAGAAAGAGGTTCCTTACCATTTATCTCTGATGAGTAACCAAATAATTTTACAATGTAGGAATGTTTTGGGGCCCTCATGTTCCTCACTGTCCAAGAACTCACTTTTGGAGTAAGGCTATTCTGTTATTGGTATCTACAAGCAACAGTCTATTGTTTTTGGGTAAAGCTTTCTCTATTTATGCAGGGTGCTCTGGGAAAACTACCCCTTTCACTCTCTCATACAGGCTCATAGTTAATTATCCATATATGGTGTGTATCACTACAACACGGATGTCAACTTCTTACCTGGCTGAAATACAGAATAGCATAAAGGGTTCAGTCATTGTTCACACTCTTAGTGACCATTATCCCACAGCAGATTTACAAATATATTCTTAGCAAGGAGAGAGTATCCATCTTTACTGTAAGACAATTTTAGGGCCCTTTGTCCATGGACTGTTTTGTTTTCATCTATACTGTCTTAGTTTCAGCTTTTTGAGTTACCATGGGTTTTGTAAACTGTTTCCACAGTCTTCCAATAAGTAGCACATTGTGGGGAACCAGTATTCAGACCCTCTATACTGTCACTGAAATTTTCAGCCAGAGTTTACAAATCAGGGATTACATTTTCTCCACTTCAGCATGGAAATTTTTCTTAGAATCTCTGAGTGAGCTGTTGGTCATAAAGTTCCATGAGGGTGGCAAAACAATTCAATGTTTTGCCAAAGTAATTGGTTACTCCCAAATTTTATTTTATCCAGTTGTGAATGTTTCTTAACTAACCATTCTAGAGGACTATTTGCTTACCTCACTGTAAGGACAGTATTTCCTTCTCATTGAACAAATTGTTTTTCTTTCTTTTCTCTTTATGCTTTTGGGATGGAGCTGATAATGATAATGATAATTGCTTTTCAGTGAGACACAGGGATAGTTAGAACATGATTTACTAAATATATCTTACAAATAAAAATATTCACATTATAACTTGTTAAGTCACACACTTCTGAAAAAAATCAAAATTTTTAAACTTTTAAATCATATAAAGTTCGAGTTGTGAAAATGTACAGAATGGGACCCTAATATTTAATAGTCTCGTAAATTTCACATTTAAATTTAGGTATAGATGGAGTCCAAATTACAAGAAAAATTCTAGATATCTTCTCATTTAAAGAAATCTAAGACAGAAATTAAGTAACAAACAGGGTGGCAATAATTTATATTGCTTTGTGGTAAATGCAAGGTAGGATGGTAAGAATTAATGATATATTTTGGTATAACATTTATTTACAACTTGTTTGAATTTTTAATTCACATAAATCCAAATGTTGTGATGAAAAAAAACTTCGCTAGTTCCTTTTAATGCAATTGGATTACTAAATGTAGTTATGTATAACCATTGAACTCACAAGAACTGCACAATATCTTAAAATTTATTTAACAGAACAAAAGTTTATGTGGAAAATGCATGGGTATCATTTTAGTAAGTGTAAGTAGAGTTTAATTTCAGTTCTGTATTTTGACAGACCTTTTTCTATTTCCATGCAAGATTGCACATACTTCCAAATGAAACTGAAAATCAGATTCAAATTTTCTATATTATCCCATTGATACGGGTTGCTGCTAATTAATAGTAAGCAAGGGGGGGAGAGTTTTGGAATCCTCCCTTCCCCCTCCTCCTACTCTGAGTTTTTGTCCTCTAATGCCAAAGAATTGTACACAGGGACAGAATTAAATTTTAATTACACATTTATTCTAATTTAGTAGATCAGGAAAAGGGGAGTTGGATGGGGAAATTGGATGTGGGAAGTCATAAAGTTTTCTTGCCACCAGTGTGGGGAAAACACGTGTCAGAGAGTTCACAGAGCTTTTACTATTTAGTTAGATAAAC
>PVHP010006558.1:0-14198 GCA_004024765.1 Zapus hudsonius | reverse complement strand
CGAGGTTCATGAGAGAAAGGTCTGAAGCCTGCCACCTACCCCAGCAGGGTAGGGGTACAGGCCTTACCTCACTGAGGCCTGGGTCAGCAGTCCTTCTACTCCATTGCCATGTGGGAAAAGAGGGCCCACTTCCTCCAGGGAAGCTAGTTTTAAGTCCTCCCCAGGTGAGTTAGAGGGACAGCTGGTTGGTTCATATCTGACCAATCAGTTTTGGCACCTAGGTTGTAGCTCTAGCTAGACACCTCCCATTCAAGGGGAGGAGCTGGAAGGGGAGGAGCGGTCCCTATACACACCTGACTGTCACACCAACTTTACTCGGTATGACTTACCTTGAGAACACCAATCTTCAGTACATATTTACAGGAGTGTAAGGAATCACATCTTTCTGAGCTCAATTCATTTAGGCCCCAAGAGATTTCACCTGACAGTCTATATAATGAAATTTTAAAAATTAGCACCAATTATTGTGATTATTGTTTCTCTTATTTCAGCTGACTTGATACAGTGCTGTAGAAACACTTTGGTTAAATGATTCACCTCTCTTGGTAGAAGAACTAAAGCAAATTATGAGGTCACAGCTAGTGAGGTTTTGAGCGTTCATGATGGTCTTGCTTACTTTATTTGATTAAAGCTCCACAGTTCAGACAACTAACATGTTGGGAGTAGCTGAAAAAGAATTTATTTTAGATCACATAAACATCTGCAGATATTCAAAATGTTTCTCCCAGAAACGGATCAGATGGATCAATAGCCTAAGAATGATCTACACAATGTGATTAAATTTTTCTTGAAGACTCACACTTAAGGACTTAGGTGGAGGAAAGGGTTTTTAAGGTTTTATCTCATAAGTTCTTTATAAACACTCCAAGCTTTGCACTTCATGTTTCTGAACCACATGAAGATAATAGTTATGTTCTCATTGACCTTATGAAAAAAAATTTGGAAAATGAAGGATTTTTAATTTATTTTAGTAGTATGAGGGGGGAACTTCTATAGTGAATAATAGAGACCTTTGAAGAAAGAAATTTTGGAAAGAAACACACCTTTAAGAATCTTTGAAATCAGCAGTATGAAATGCTTAATTCAACAGCTGTAACTATATTGATTTAGTAAAATACCTCAGAACCTTCAAAGATCTGCTTCTCCAGCTGACTTCCTATCAGAAGAAGAAGTCACAGCAAGTTTACCCAATGTAGTCATATTTTCCTCTTACCATTGCTGAAAAAAATGAATAAATTTGTATTAAGCATTAGAATATTTTAATTAATATAGCCCATCAGAGTTAAAACATGTTACATTTGAATGTTAAGTCATTTTTTCAATGAAAAAAAGACCTCATAAGCAACAATCATTTGATATTTAACATCTTAAGAAATATTGCAAGTGGGTTTGGATCATCACCATGAGGTCAAAATTCTAAAGATTCTTATAGTGGTATTGTCTTTCAATGTCACTATGTAACTTATAACATGTTTTCATAAAAATAAAACTAAAGGTGATCATTTGACAATTAATAAGCAAATTATAGAAAGTTTCAAATGTATTTGATTACTTATTAGTAGTAAAGAAGAAATTTATGAATGTTATTATAAATTTTATTGGTTTGTAAGACTTTTCTTCCTGCTTTGTAATAGGACTAAATATCTTTCTCCTTGGTTTTAGTTACAGTACTATTAGAAACCAAATTTTAAATGAGGCTAAGCCTACTCTTCCTAAAAATGAAAATAATAGTTGGCATTAAACATGCTGTTGGATGACTGCTTAATTCATCCCAGAATTCAAAAGGAAACTTACAACAGATTCAACTTTATGGGCTCATTTTCCTCAGTTTTTAAAATTATGAGTATTATGGAAAAGGAGGTCAAATTAATGATGAAATCAAGGCCTCTTGAGGAATGGTAGCAGAGCTGAGGTAGCTAGGATGTAGGAAGGGAGCTGAATAATCTAAAGTGTATGTTGCACTTGGAAAAGAATGTGCTCATGAAACTCATCATTGTGTATAATGAAATCATCTCAGAAAAAAGGGAAAATCTGTACTATATTTCAGTATCAGGTCATTATAGTATTACTCATTTAACTAAGTATTTCACTGAAATTTTTGCATACTTCCTTTTCTAGAAGCTGCTTTTTGTTTGTTTGTTTTCTTGCTTGCTTTCTTTTTTTTTTTTTTTTTTGAGCGGATTGCTGTTGTATGCTACCTTGTGACCTGGCAGCTTGTATAAAGTTGCTGAGCATTGAAACCAACTGTTGTGTGACAATGAGATGTGGCATAAGAAATGAAAATTTTGGGCAGTATTTCTTACCTGTTCAACTTAAATTGTTTAAACAATTAAAACCATTGTGACAGGGACAAATGATCTACATGCTAGGAATTTTTCAACATATTTTATTAAGGAGCTTGAATGTTGAAGGAGGTGTCATGCTCTTAAGATTAGATTTATTCCTCAACACCCCTATATTGTCAGTTTGATAACACACCTAGTGCTATGCAGGAAATCAGGTCATTGTATTTGAAACAAAGTTTTCTTTTCTTTTTTTTTTTTTTTTTGAAATTGCAGTGTGCAGTGAGAAGTTGGTCTGCTTTGAATATCTGCTTGTAGGTCTGATAAGGATGAACTAATTTTCTATTGGGACCCAGTGGGTAATTGAGGAGAAATGCATGAATGCCTATGAGAAATGCCAACAACTGATATTTTCCCAGACTGAATAGATGGGGAAGGAGAGGATTTAGCATTGCAAGAGACCACATACAGGTTATTATCAGACTTGGAGTTAGAATTTGATGTTTGCCTGCTTGTTTTAAATCGAGCACTGTTTAAATCTTTGTTTTCTCCAATGTGATCCTTTTCAGGGTCACTATTTATACTTTGCCAATACTTTTTTTTAATTTTTGAGTTTTTCTTTTGTTGTTTTTGGTTTTGTTTTTGATACTATAGCTCAGTTGAAAGACCGTAAAATATGCAAGCATTGAATTTTGTTGGGATACACTAAAAGTATGTGGATTTTTAAAATTGAATTGAATGCATTACATTTTACATCATGTATGGTAATCCATTTTTGGAAGGAGAGAAGGTAGAGGAGGAAGGTTATGTTGTAATACATGAATTTCCTATAAAATTATTTTATCTGTATGTTTCATCCTCAATCAAGGTAATTTTCATCTTAGAACTTTGTTGGTTAGGTCCTTGTATGCAGTGTTATGAGTGGTACAGACATCTCCACCTTTCCAGTATTTGGCACACTCTACTGTTGCTAATGTCCACCTGATGTTCACCAGGATGTAATATCAATCCTCCACTCATGCTATTATTATTTGTCACCATGGGATGTGCACACAATTCTGTTAACCAAAATAAACACATTCCTCTTCTTCATTGGGTTCCCTAGGTCAGCAATGACAAGCATTCATTAATAAGTGCTAAGAGGTGCCTCTTTGTTTGTAGCAATACAAATATGCATAGCCATTATAAAAATTATTATGCAGATCTACAAAGTTAAAATATGAATGACCATGCAGCACTTATTATCTATTTATGTGGACTATTACTACAAAGGTAATAATAAGAGTATAGACAGAATTCTAACTCATCCATCATGGTTCAGGGAATGGTCAGTGAGGGTGTGAGAAAGAATAGAGAGCCACAGGGGAAGAGGTGTGTTGTGAGCCATTTTCCTTTGCAAAGTTACTGACAGGTGCAACCCAAGACCCCATTACTGGTACTATACTATTTGGAGTACTATGTGTACAGTAGATCAAAACACTATAGAAAGAAGATACATCTTAGTAATGCAGTTTAACTGGAATATGACAACATGCTAAAGAGTTCAAAGAAAATGATTTAAAAAATACAGTATCATCCAGCTTGTAAATTCTATTTCATCAAACATCCCTGAAGAAGAATTAACTTTGGGCAGTAATAAAATGAATTTTGTATGACCTCACTTATAATATGTAAAGTATCCTGAATAACAAATGTCCTAGCCCAAGATAGGTAGCAATATGGCCCACATATGTGCTCTGTATGTGGAAGAACAGAGTATGTCTCTGAGACAAACACGATTAGTATAACTGCAAAAGTTATATGAAGTCTGTATTAACACAACCATCTGAAACCCCACTTTGAATTCCAAACTTTTCATCAGTTATTCCTTTAGATATTACAAAACACAGGAGTCTGCATGGCTTTGGTGACTGAAATTTAACAGAGTCATAGCGAATGCAAGGCACACATCAACTGGCAATGCAGAGATCCTTACCTTTTCATATTATAAGGTGACTACTCCAACAAGAATAAGGTCTCACCATAAAGAATTCATTGAGTACTAAGTGCTTACATGCTCTAACTTGAGACACAGCTAAAATATGTTTTATAGAATATCCAGGAAATTTTGTCAGAAGAGAACTCAAACACTTAGTACTCAACACTATGTCGTGTCTCTAAATGGAACATATATCTATTGCTCTGACAGATGACTCAGTGGAAAGGATTCTTAAAAACGTAGGATAAGTTGCTGACATTTAGGGCCTGAGGGTTTGATTCCACAATACCATATAAGCCAAACAACAGTCATACATGCATTTGGAGTTTGTGTGTGCAACATCCTGTTTGTGCTCATATTCGTTACTTCTCCTTACAAATGTATGAATCATAAGTAATAAATATCTTTATCTATCAAGTTATAAGCTCTCAATGTTCACTGATATTTAAAATATGACACCAAAATCATAAGAGTAATAAATATCAATAACTCTTAGTACAAATATAGAAAGAAATCTATGTGTCAAGTTTCATGACAACAAAATTTTCAAAAGGGTGATTTAAATGTATGTTCAAATATTATTTATATTTAGTCAAAACTCACATATATAACAAGAATATTTCAGCATCACCACGGAAGACAGTGGTGAAAAAAATAACACTTCACATCCCCTGGCAATCAGCAGTACAATATATACTGAGTATATTAATGTGCAGAAAATTGTATTTCTGAATATGTTGTGACAATAAATTGTACACAGTGAGAAAAAATGGATAATTGTAATATTTTGAATCAAAAGTTATATATAGATATAGATATATAATCTCACAAGAAAAGTAAGCAGGGAACTGTGCTCTGTTATATTTTTATCACATAAATAAATGAATTTCCACAAAAATTTTCACACAAGGTTTGATTTTCACTTGCATATTTCTTGTTGTTCTGTGGTCCCTGGGTATTCTCGGAAATGAGTACACAGGAAAACTGTAATGAAAATGATCATGACAGAATGATCAAATACTCTGGGTCCAGGTGGAAGACCCCACTGTACTCTAGCATTAAATAAAGCATAAGTATTGTTCTGATGCTTTCAGAAAATAATAATAGTGAAAACAATTGTGAAGTTCCAATGCTGCTTGTATCATAACATCTTGTGAATTCCCTGTATAGCCTTGGTCAATGAGGTCAGTTTCCCTAATTGCTTATTGCGACAGAACTGGTACGACAGTTTCTTAGAGGCTGTCTGCCACATAATTTCCCCACTACTAGAGTTTTCTCAATATTTAGGAGCTGTCATTCAATGCGAAATGACCCGTGTATTACCCCTCTGTACTGAAGCCAGATGCACAAAGTAGTACAATAATTTTGATATCATTTGTTTTAGCCAGAGGCTTTGGTAACCATCATATTCTTAATCTCTGCCTTTTTTCTCCCTGTCTCTGATATCTTTGCAAATACATAAATAAAATATTTTATTGATATCTTTATTATACAAAATTTGACACACTGTAAGAGCATATCTTTTTATAGTACCCCAATTCCCCTCTTCCTTGTCCACACACCTCCTGGTATTCTCTTCATTGGGCATACTGGATAAGTCCATGGAGTATTGGGGTTTAAAAATACATTTTATGCACATATTAAAAATATCAAAGCAGGTTATGTTTTTTAAGGCTTTAGTTCCTGCCCTCCAAGAGGCAGACATATAATGAAGACACCTGTGAGTACATGACAACCATATGAACATAAATTATATTTCAGGTACAGTGGGACAGAATGAGACCCTAATTTGTGGGTAAAATACACTCAAACACATCAAATTAAAGTGACGTGCAAATTGTTCTTCTGGTGAATATTGATTGCTGAAAAATTAATTAGGAAAAATTATTTTGCAGTGTAAAATCATTCCTATTATATTTTCACATATTCCTGTATTTAAATTTTTCATTAAGTATGAACAAAAATCAATGTGGTCTCACACACTGGTAAGTTAGGACAGGGATAGGATAGGTGGAAGAGGTTGAAGGATTGGACAGTATGTGACTCAAAATGAATTCCAGGTCGATGTGGCCTAGAGGAAAACCTTACTTTAAAAACAGAGAGACAGAGAAGGAGAAAGAGAAAAAGAGAGGGAACATGTGTGTGTGTGTGTGTGTGTGTGTGTGTGTGTGTGTGTGTGTTTGAGTTAGAGAGGAATGTTATCACTTGTGTTGGAGAGAATGCTCAGAATTTATGGCCACTTGATTCAAAAGATTAATGATTCAAAAGATTAAAGGCTTGGGCCCAATTTCTCACTTACCATGTACATACAGATGCATAAAATGGCCCATGTGTCTGATGCTGGGTTGCAATGACTATAAATCCTGGACATACTCTCTTTACCACTCTCCTTGTACATAAATAAATGGGATGAACATGTTTTAATTGAAAACTTCCACATATAGAGACAATATACCATGATTGACTACAACCAACTTCTCTTCTCCCCCTCCCAAATCCCAATTACACTGAATCCCTTTTTTAAAAGTAGTATATGTAATTTTTATTTGAATGTATATTTTTGTAAGGTGTTTTAAGTTTTGTAGTCAACTTGACTTTTTAATAATTTTGGGTGGATCTCTCCGGATTTTTACTGGATGGCAGCCTCTCAGTAAGTTGCTGGAAGAAAAGAAGTTCAGAAACCTAGAAATGAACTTCTCTTCCTTGGGAGGGCAGTGCAGGAAGGAGACTCTGGAAGGCAACAAGTTTGGGACAGTTTGTAAGGCACATCAATAAGTCTATATAAAAGAAAGATAATATTTTCTCTTCTTCCTTTCTCACTTGTTCTACTATAGTTTCCTCTTGTGAATGTGTGGTGTTTTTGGTAACATCTCTCTTTCTGTCTGCATGGACCTGAGAAATGGACAGTCTCTTTCACTATTATGGAAATTCCCAAGTATCTGTAGCTTTTCCTGCCATAACTGTGCATGGCTTGATGACTCATCACAACAGTGTGTGGCTGACAATAACAATAACCAAGTCTGGTTAAAGTCCTAGCTTTATCTGTTCTTACTGTTCTTCTCATATGTATATTTTTTTTTCTTTGGGTCAACTGGTTTCCCAAATAGGAAGGCAGATACTTTATTCAAGAAAATCTTAAAACAGATAGATAAATAACCATGTCTTGTTAAGAATCTTAACAGCCAGAATCCCCAAGGTCACATCCTCCAAAGTAAAGCAAATTATCCACAAGGGTGAATGTATCCAGGGGCACATGGTGCCATAATCTGAGAGTGACATCATTCTATCTCGCAAGTATTAGGGTAATTCTTTGAACAAATCAGAGAACCAGAGCAAAGACAATGAAAAACCTAATAACATCTTGACTAGGTTTGTTTAATTGTATGTTGTGATCCACCGTTAGAAATTTTAGTTATATTATCAACTAATGAAAACCAGGATAATTTATCAGTTTTGATTTATATGACAATATATCTGTAGTTTAATGTGGTTTTATGTCAACATTAAAATATAACCACATGCATATTTTACACATACATACTGACTGATTGTGCATATATATGTGCATATATATATATATATATATATATATATATATATATATATATATATTGTGCATATATATATATATAAAACGATGGTTTATGCTGTGTGGTTGCTTCATGGTTAACCCACTTGCTTGTAAATCCTCTGTCATAGTTTGAAGAGATATCCCAGAAATTACTCAAAAGTTGATTACAGTTTTTGAACTATCTCCAGCCTTCTGGATGGAGGAGATGTCATTTTTTGTCTGGACAACTAGGGCATATTGCAAAGGTATTTTTAAATTGTATGCCAAATTTCAGGGATATATATGCCAAGAGCTGAGTGATATGAAATCTGGCAGTGCAGCTCTTTGTGAGTTACAATTTGCAACAACGTATACTTGCTTGCTTTGGAAATGCTAGGACTCTGTTTTGAGCTATGAAAGGGGGCCATCATTTTCATTCATTCTTAAAATTTCCATGGATCTGTTATTTTGAAAAATACATTCCTCCCCAAATTGTGCCTGATTTAGATATTCATGAAAGTGGTGTGTGGTTGACTACAACAGCCCCACAAACCATATTCAATTTTACCTACTTATGTGATGCTAGGTTCACAAAGAGGTGCATGTGTTTGGAATTACTTCTTAACTTTGATGTGCCTCATTCTTTCTTTTCTCTCCCACTTTTCACGTAATGAAATCAACATTTAAAATGCAAATAGCTGTAGCATTTATGCAAATCAATCATTTATGACTATTTAATTTAGATGGATCTTATCATCATAATCATCACCATCATCATCATTATCATTATCATTATTATTATTACTACTATTATTATTTTATTTTTGAAATAGACCTAGAGAAAAACTGAGAAAAAGTTAACTGATGATGCATTAAAACCATTTTTACAGAAATACTAAACTTAGGAAGTAAGGAACTGAAGATGCATGCACTAGCTTGTAAAACCTCCCAAGTGCTGGGAGTAAAGGCATAAGTCACCAAAACTGGCTGTGATCATTATTATATAATTATTAATCCTCAATCCAAAATGTATGCTTTTGAAGATATAAGTCAGTATAAGCTAGAATAATTTAGATCTCAGACACAGATCCTTACCCAATAATTGTATTTGAACAGGTAGCAACACACCTGAAACTTTGTATTTAAATGACTTCTTTGTACATTTTGTTTCCATTGGTTTAGATAAAAATATTTATAAATCATTGTTTGAAACAGCACACAGGTAGACATGCAATTATATTATATATTCATGTTACAGTTGCAACATTGTCCCACAGAGAAGCCATGACTATCTGAAGATACTAACCTGGTGAGAGGCACTGAGGAGGAAGACAGACTGTTATGGTCAAGCTGTTGAGAGACTTAGACTGCTCCTTATAGACAACCAAGAAAGTAATCAAATGGTCAGATGAATCAGATGCTTTGAAACATTCTTTCTTATGGAAACATTAATTCCCAAAGATAGCCTTGATCATAAATCATAATTTTATGCCATTAAACAGTACTTTTGTAACCCATGTTAAAATTCTATTGACAACTTGATCAGATTAGTAGTCCAATGAAAGAAATCCTTCTTGTGTGGATCTTTTTAGGGTGTTTCCAGGAAGTTTCAATGCAATAAAAAATTTCCTTCTTAAGAATCCACACCTTTATTGTTGTACTGAAATACCCACATAAATATTTTTATCTATATATAAATCATCAATGTTTCTTTCTATCTACAGTACATGAATAACTACATTTATATTGGACACACAGTGTTTTATTACCTGTCCATCCTTGGAAATCTCTGGTATGTGTTTTTTGTTGTTGTTTACCTAACTGCATTTGTAACTCATTCATACATGCTTCTGCATTTTGGCTATCCTTGGACACATAAACTAAGTTTTGTTGGCCTTCTAATGTGGAGTGACATTGACATTGATAGTTGGACTGCATAGCTTGCCTCTGTAAATTAATTCAATAACTATCCTTTTCACATGCATTTTTGTGTTGATCGTGTTCTAGAAAATGCTTCCTAAAAAAGTAGACAGGCTAAGAGCACATTATCTTCAGCTGTTTTCTATTAGGTCCTTGCACAGAACCATGTTTCCTCTATTGCTCTGCCCTTCCTATCTCCTCCATTCATTGAGGGTTTCTTTCATCTCCCCCACTTCCCTAAGTAAAATAGCTAATTTCTTTGTTATATGGCTGCAGACTCACCTTGTTCTGCCATAAGAGGAATTTAGTCACCACGGGTATGTGCTGTGAATACTAGATTTATTTTTTTCCTGAGAATGGCTAACCCAGATTGTGCAAAGAACTGTTGGCAATGGAGATTTCTCACTTCCTGTGGGTATCCCTTTGCTATTGTCACTCATGGACAGGAACTGAAACTGGACAACACATTAGCCCCCTCCACAAATATACTGGTTTCCAGACCTAGACTTACCAACTATGGTCGTTGCTGAATCTTTATCTTTTCACAGTAGATGGCTAGAGGCATGTGTAGCTTTTAACACAAAAGCAATCATTTCCCACCTTAGTTCTAAGTCTTGTGGTAGAGGATGAGGCTGGCTCTACTCACTCCTTTGCTACTCTGGTAAACAGCATTCATTTTATATAAATTGTATCTTTGTTATCCATATTTTAAATAAACTGACTGAGCAAATAATGTGTTGTTGTCCCCAATTCCCTAATTTCAGTTTTAGCTTTACAAAATCAGCTGGGTATCATCTTACCATGGGAAAATGCATCAGTCCATGTGTTACGGTTTATGAATAGTCTGAGAGTCAGCCTGGTTCCAGCTCCTCCATACATTGTAACTGTGGGCGGCAATGTCTCTGCCTATTCTCATCCACCATGACTCTTACAAACATTCTTTCCCTCTTCGCTCAATCTTCTGAGTCTTGTTGGGTGAGTATTAAGGCTGTTTATTGTTGATTTCTTAGCGACCTCTGTATTTCTGCTTTAGTTTGCATTGAAAAATTTTGGTGTCTGTCTCGCTGGCTTATCCTTTGTTGACTGATTGTCTGTGGTTATAAATTTCTTGCTTTTCCCACCACTCTGCAGAGTTCCATATGAATCCTGCACAGTAGGTCTGGAATGGCTCTTCCCTTGGCAGGATATCCGATATCAGTGTGTGCCTCGTTGGTAGGGCTTGGTAAACCACAGCTCTCTCAGTGCCTTCTTAAAAATACAAACATAATCTCCATTGTAGAGTGAGTGTATCAGTATAGGTTAGCTAAAATAAACATTTCTGAATTGGCTCAATCTCAGGATGAATACTCATCCTAAAAAATGTAGAGATTTGCAGCTTCCTGGCCCAGCCCATAGGGGTTGGAATTCAAAAGCCAGCACTAACATAGTTGCCACCACTGTGAACTTCCTGTTCTATATCCTTTGACCATTACACTATAATGATTTATTAATAATATATATATATATATATATATATATATATATATATATATATATATATATATATATATATATATATATATGACAGTCTAGACAAAGCTATCTCTTCCTTTATGAAATGCATAATATAACAATTTTCCTGCACTTTATTATGAAAATATATTTTTCTTAATAACTTAAAGGCTGTTACTTCATTACCAAAATGAACAAGAACAGAAATCAAACTGAGTCAAGTCAAAATTAATATCCAACAAAATTAAACCAAATTATGGGTGAAAAGATTTTTAAAAGCTATACTTGAATCTCACACCTCTATGTTAAGCATGTGATGGATCAGGTCTGGAGGACATTATAACTGAAGTCATCGTGGGCTTTCTAGGAGCATTGAAATGGCGTTATAAGGAAAAAGAGAGGAAGAACCCTTCTGGGGCCTACAGGTTGGCATTCTACCCTCTCTGAGCTGAGGTGAACCTCATCAGGACATATGATTTTAGTAAGAAATAAGACTTCTTGTCTTTGCATAATATTTTTGGGGTTGTTTTCTTTATTTTATGTATTACATTAATTAATTCATTATTAATGTATTACATTAATTATTTCATTATTAATTATTAATTATTTAATGGGCAAACAATGACTTGTTATACCCAGTTCCCCAATGTCCCTCTTTCCCGTCCACAATCAGCTGGATATCCTCCTCCTTGGGTCATCTGGATCAGTCCTTGGGGCAGGGGAACATGGAGAGCCTAGTAGTCAGCCCGGTTTTATGCTGGTACTGTGAGGGGCCATGCCTCTGGATATTCTCCCCCACCATGACTCTCACAGTCTTTCCATCCCCTCTTCCACTCAGTTCCCTGAGTCGTGGTGGGTGAGTATTAAAGCTGTTCTATTGTTTGGAACTTAGGGGTTTTTGAGTCGAAAATCCTTGGTGTCTCCCTCACTGGCTTATCCTGTATCGATTGAATGGCTGCGGCTGTGGGTCACTTGTCCATCCCATCATTCTCTGAGGGGTTCCATATGGATCCTCCAAGGTATGACTTGGGTGGCCATCTCTTGCCAGGATCTCAGCTATGAGCCTATGATCCATTGGTAGGGTTAGATGGGCCATAGCTCTCTCACTGCATTCTGAAAGATATAAACACAATCTCCATCGGAGAGTGAGATCAGTATAGGTTAACAGAGATACACATTTCTGGACTACCTAGATTCCATTTTTAGTAGCCTCTCTGTCAATCGCTCACGTAGTGCATCTTTCTTTGAGGGCCCAAGAGTCCAGGTTCCTGTGCATATCGCCCTAAGTCCCCAGGACCAGTATATTGCTCTCCCTCACTAAGTGGAATATTTGGCCAAAATTAAAAGCTGTTGATTGCCTCCCCCAAGCTCAGGCTTATCCAATGCACAAGTGCTCCTTTATTGGTTTGATGTTCTTTCCCAGGAGGAGGTGTGGTCAGCCTACTCACAGTAGCAGATTGTGTTTCATGCGAGTGGTCTTTGTTTTCTCCAGCTGTCATTGACCAGCTTCCCCTGGCAGCTTGTTCCGTGCCTTCCAGCACTACACTAACTACCATTTGGGGGCTGGTTGCCATTCCGGACCTCAAAGGGTCTCTCAATCCTCATCATTGCATTCTGTGGTTTCTTTAGCAACAGGGTTTTGCCTCCGGCCTGTGGTGGTCATTCAGCTTCTTTGACAGAATACGGTCTTGTTTTAAAAGGAAATATAATTTTGCTAATATATAATATTGTACAAAGTAGTGGGTTTAATTCTGATATTTCCATACAATTTTGTATGGTGCTTTAATAGTAGTTATCCTCCCTATTAAAGATAATTATTACTACTACTCCCCTCCACCTATTCCAAAAAGATCCTCCTACCAAACACTTCATTAAGAGATAGTCATTCATTAGTTTGAGTGTAAGGACTGATTGAATGGTCATGCCACAGTTTCCTATTTCTGCTAAGACAGTCCACATGCATTTTACATCATTTCTCTCTGGCATCATATGGGTAACTGGGAAATCTAACAGATCACTCAGGATTTACAAACAATGCCTATAATTTCTGACCCATCTCCCCACACCTGTACTCCTATACAGTATCACTTTTAATTACTTTATCAAGTTGATGTCTCCTTCTAATCCAGAATGAGCTTACAGTACCTAATTAACTTCTAATTTACAGTGATCCTCCTACATCTGTATTGAGTGCTGAAAAAAAAACATGTGCTTCTATGTCATGCTTTATAATTACTATAAATTGTTTATTTAGCATTCATTTGCAAGTAGAAAAATGAGAGTGAGAAGAGTAAGAGAGAGAAAGAGAAAGAGAGAGATAACATATAAGCATGGGTTTGTTAGGTCAACTAACCATATCAATGCAAAAGTACTCCAGTTGTTCTCTGTATATAGTTTGTAATAATATAGGGCACTGAAACCAGATTGTATTTGGCATGCATGAAACTTTTCTAATTAAGTTCCTCAGCCTCTCTTCTGTATTTTTTTTGTTTGACTAGATTACCATATATAAAAAATGTTGAAATTCACATTTTAAATTTTGTTTGTTTATTTTTTCAAGCTAAGTTTGAATAGAGACAGCCTGACATCAAACTCACAGAGTTGCAACATGCTGCTTTAAAATACAGTTAGTCCTACATTGAAGTCTAGATTTTTATAATTATTTCTATCAATCATTTTGCATAATACATCACCCAACTCAGAAGCAAACCACATCACTTTTGCTCAGAACATATCTCATTGTTTTGATAATTTTGGCATTGTCAACCGATAAGGAAGGCTTTCAAATTCGACCAATTTTCCACTCAGTGAGGGGGACCCCTTGTTTGGAACTAGGGATTCAGGGTGATAGGCACCGGATCCCGTACTTTTGGGCTCCCAAAACAAGATGCACTATGGGAGCGAGTGACAGGGAGACTACTAAAAATAGAATCTAGGTAATCCAGAATTGTGTATATTTGTTAACCTACACTGATCT
>PVHP010006557.1:0-60017 GCA_004024765.1 Zapus hudsonius | reverse complement strand
TGGACTGAAAGCATGTGGCTTAATCTAAGCCATTGTTATTCTTCTTTTCTTGTGCGTGGGTCTATAATGTGTCTGTGGAATTTATGCAGTGAGACCTCTGGGAAGGTCTTATGTCTAATTATTTGCTGTGCGATGTGAAGTACACTGCGAACAATCAATAAACAATCAATAGTAATTGTAGCCTGCCTCGAGACAGGAGTTGGGAGCTTCAGCTGGGTTAGGTACCAGGAACTTTTCATTAATTTTCTTTCAATAGTTTTTCCTATAATTTAAACACTAAGCAGAAAGCTTTCTTTCCATTTAGCAATGTTGTTAAAGAGGGAATATGTAATCCCAGGTGTTTTATCCCGACTAATGAGAAAAATGTCTTCTTGCCTCAGACTGAATGAGCTGGGAGGAAGACAAGAATATTTGCATGGTTAAATGACTAGGAGCCCTTCCTTCTGAAAGTAATATTCCCCTGATGTCAATTACTTTTATACAGACATCTGGATGTTTATCCTAAAAGTGTACAGATGTCAACTTTTTCTGTATCCTAGCTGGAAATGTGGTGATAACTTGACTTTGATTTGAGTAAACAGAAAATAACTAACATTGAAAGTCAACAGTTCACTGTACAACAGGGTTTAGGCTGACGTTCGTTAGAGAGAATCTTGCCTTGGAAAAGAAATGGAAACCGTCCCTAAAGATATCGACACTGATAAAGTAAACACAACCCTAGTTATGCCAACTTTAACAGAAGAATTTGAAAGTGACAGTTACCCATTCCTTGAATTTGCAGAAGCTGGCGCTGAAGATATTGACATCCTTCCCAATGGCCTGGCTTTCTTTAGTGTGGTGAGTACTGTCTTGCCTTCTTCCCCCACGTGCCAACAGGAGAAAGACAGGGGTATTCATTTGGAGCCACGGAAGAGTAACTTATTTTTATAAATTCCTCACATCTGGATGAAAAAAGAAAAAAACAGTGAGTCAAACTGGATTTGGAATCTTCTGTAAGCGCTTCTGGATGTGAGCAGTCTTTGTCGGTTGGTTTGTCATTTTCATTTTCTGTTGCCCAGCACTAGAATATTCCCCAGCAATCTGTTGTCAAAGCATGTTATTAGAAAGATATGTGAGGTGCCACTATGGATATTAAATATGACCACTATACTATTTTAACTATGGCGTCCATCCTTCCCACTACATAAGCAGTTTTAAGCATATTCAATTTTTTCATATTCATATTTGTTACATATTTCAAACAATATGCCAAGTTTTACAAAACAGGGCCAATGCTTTTTCATTTTTTCCCTAATCATAAGTAAATAACTGTCATTTGAGTTTATTTATACACTTTATGGCCTTGATTCTCTTTTTAAATTTTGATTTATTTGCACACGTGTCTCTATGCACACGAGCTCAACAGCAAGCATGCATGCCAGGGTCTCTAGCCACTAAAAAATACCCACCAGGCTTTATATGTGGGTGGCTGGGGAATTGAACCCAGGCCAGCAGCTTGGAAAACAAATATCTTTAACTGCTGAGCCATCTCCTCAGCTTTAATTCTTATCATTAGAAGAAAAATTAGCCCTTTTGAGTGTTTAATAGAAAGACCCAACCTGATTGGCCTGTGTGGTACTGGCCTGCACGGATGCTCATTTTTAACTGGGAGTCTAGATAAGAGATGAGGGCTCCTCACTCCCACCTCTGGCTTGAGCAGAAGTAAGTTTTTCCCATCCATCTTCCTGGGTCCAGTTTTTCTCGAAGGAAAAGTATTTGACTCTGAAGCCTGTCTGTAATTATTCCTTCTCAGCATCCATTAGTTTCAGGCTCTGAGTCTCAGGAGGGAGGTGGAAACTTGGAGATACTTTAGAAGAGAGTTGTAACACTAATAAAGTAGTTGTCAGACTTAGGAGAAAGGTGTGAGAGCTTAGCTTCTAAGAGAATGAAGGCTGGAACACTCCTCCGGTTCCTGGTGGGTTTTCTATAAAAGTCTGTGAGTAGTTCATTACCACTCATGGAAAGAGAAATGCCCTAGCCTTCAGATAAAACACCAATACACCAATACTTATATTTAATTCAAAAAATTCAGTTTTTTTCAATATTTTATTTATTAATTTTCACGCAGAGATACAGAGAGAGACAGAGAGAGAGAGAGAGAGAGAGAGAGAGAGAGAGAGAGAACGCTAGGGCTGCCCCCTTGTGTGTCTGGTTTATGTGGGTACTAGGGAATTGAACTCAGGGCCTTAGGCACTGGAGGCAAGTGCCTTAACCACTGAGTCATCTCTCCAGGCCAAAAAATTCAGTTTTAAAGGAAAAATTAGTTTAATTGCCTACACAGAATGAATCAAGAGAGATATTTCGATAGCAGTCTGCATTAGTTAAGAGACTGCATCTCACCCAGCATGGTGACACATGCCTTTAATCCCAGCTAAGGTAAGAGGATCACCCTGCACTAGAGGTCAGCCTGGGCTAGAGTGAGACTCTGCCTCAGAAACAACAACAAAACTAAAAACAAGCAAACAAAGAAAAAAAAAACAACACTAGGTCTACTAGTCAAGATTATTCTTAACTAAGGGGGCACAGGTCCTAAACAAAGCAGAGAGTTGCATTGCTGTTTGTTTTTGCAAAGATATGTTCTTGGGGATTTGTGTAATTCAGAACTTAGCTGTTCAAGAGTTTTGTCCTAGTGGGCAAATCTGATCTAGGAGGAGTCAGGCTCCCAAATACAGGAATCTTCATTTTTGCTGAAGGGTACAGCGATCTTCGAGCCATATCAATGTGTTATTCCTGGGTCCTTCCTTGTTTATGTGACTTTTCTTATTCAATCTTAGTTACATTTCTTCAGTTACTTCTACTTTTCATTTACTCTGCATGGTGTCTGGCACTCTCCAGGGTGCACACCTTTCTGAATGAACAGTATGTGCATGACAGGAGTGGCTTTCTTCTTCCTGGCATTGGAGCTCACCTAACCCATCCTGCTCCAAAACTTCCATCATACTTGATAAAGGGCTGGGTTGTGCAGAGTAGACAAGACAAGATTTAAACAGGGAGGTGAATCCACACACACACAGTGTTACTGAGTTGTGACCTTCAAAATGGTAAGGGTGCTGAAACTGATCTCATCTGTTTTACTACAATTAAAAATAAAATTTTAAAACAGAGGGAAAAGGGCTGAACTCACAACATTGTTAAAGTAGCCATGAATGTTTTCACCATCTGGTAGCACTGCTTGCATACTATTGTTTTGGGGACATTTGTAAAGAATGGAGATTATTAACAGCTGACACCATACTGCCATGTCGCATTAGTGTGACTCCAGCTTACCCTGCTATTGGGCCTGTCAGCTGTGAAAACATGCAATGGAAGATAGATGTGCTTTTTTTTTAACTAGAAGAATTTCCTACCATGTCCAATTTTGTGCAGAAAGTCTTTGTCTTGTTTGTTTTACCTCTGAATTTGCATAAAACACGACTACGTTGCATTAGTAAGCTGAATATAGTAATGAATTCACATAAAATTGATTATCACCAATAAAGCTTTCCTTAATATTGTACAGGTGAATCTGCATCTTATAGACAGCCAGATAACTTATTAAGTAACTGATTTAGGAGAGAAAAGACCTAGATCATCTCAGTGGGTGCCAACAAAGCTTTAAGTAAAAGTCAATACTCATTCTTGAATAAAAACCACAAGCAAACAAAATAGAAGGGAAATTCCCAGAAACTTATAATAAGTATCATTCTTAATGGAGAAACATGAGCTGTATTTCCATTAATGTTCAGAAGAAAAGACCCAATACCTCCACAACCATCAGTAATCAATTAGAATTCTTAATATACCAATAAAACAAGAAAAAAGAATTATGAGATAGAAAAAAAAACAAACCACAGACAAGAGGCCATTATTTCCAGATAATGTCCTTCTTTGTTTTTTTTTTTAAATCCAAGGGATTCAATGAACACACCATTAGTAGTAAGAGGGTGAGTTCAGTGAAAAGGTCGGGTTCAAAATGACCATATAAAATACCACTGCTTTCCCATGCACTGGGTAAAACCAGATAGAAAATGTAGTGATAGCTGATAATAATGGTCCACTCAGAACATACACTCACATCAAGCTATAAGCAGCATATTGGCATAGGAATAGGCATGAGCCATCAGAAGAACAAGACAGAGATTGCTCTAAAAGAACAGTGGAAAGGAGATTCAGGACATGATAAACGGATGCTACGAATAAATGGGAAAAGGATGGTCTATTTGCCAGAACTGTTCTAGACCCTGGGGTTTGGTAGGGAATAGAGTTCCAGCCTGTGCTCCACTGTGGCGAGTGTACGTGGGAGATACTGGCATTGAGACGGGGCAGTGGAATGTGCAGGCTATGGTGCACTTGACACCCTCTGCTGTTTGGGGGGGAGGAGATGATGTCTCCCTGGTAAGGAACATTGCCTGGGTTAGATGGAAGAGGGCATGGGTTTTGGTGGGAAAAGACTCCCAGGGAGAGTTCCCCTGAGGAGAGGGTGAGCCGGCTGTGCTGGGGACTGTAGTGACTCAACAGCCTCCCTGTTTCTGCCTTAGCCTCTTTGAACCTGAGCACAGTATTCCTGTAGTTATTCGTATGTGTGCATGTCAAACAGCAGTGTGGTGGTGGAGTAAAGTAAGCTAGGGAAGGAGAACAGGACAGGCTAGGCTGGGTGGGTGTGCTTGGAGATGGCCTTAAACAGTTGGTACAGATAGAAATTGAGGGCTGCATCTCTGCGAGAAGCATTTTTGGGCAAAGGCAGGGAGCAAAAACCCTGAGAAGAATATCAGCAAACCTGGATGGCCAGGGAGTAGGGTGAAGTGAGGAGTCATAGATGATGCAAGAGAGATGGTAAGGGGAGAGGGCCAGGTGAGAAGAGCCCACCGCACAATACCTATGAGCCATTGGAGGAATCTTTACTTATAATCAGAATAAGATGGGAAGCCATTGGAGAGTTTGGTCAAAAGTATGATATGCTCTGACCAATCAGAGCATGGCAAGGTGACAATAGACAATGGAGAAGTCAGGACAGAAACAGAAAACTCTTTCCCTAGATTCTGAGATGTGGGCAGGGGCAGCCGAGGAGGATGTGGGGAGAACTGCTCACATGCGCATGGAGAGGTAGATTCTCAAGGTAACCTCAGCAGGATTTGTTGATAGATTGGAGGAGATGTGAGAGGGAAGTCATGCTTGACTCAGGTGACCAAGCCTTACTGCACTGTGGAAGCCGAGCAGAGTGCATCAGGCTTGAAGGTCTCCACAGTTAATACTATGTGAATGTCCACCTACCCTTCTCTCAACTCTGCCTGGAATCTCCCAACCCACCAACTTTTTTGGTAGCACTTTAAGAATATAAATTCCTATCAGAACTCAACAAAATAATTGTCTGTTTTAACTTAACAGTTCCAACCATTGCTTCTCCCAGTATCCTCTGTTCCCTGTGTGCTCCTGACTCACGCTTGTCCTTGTGTTGGTGGCTTTGTACCTCATACTTACTTTCCATATGTAGTACCCACTTAGTCTACAAAATTATTGAAGCCTTTGTGTTTAACTTTTCCCCCTGTGTTGGAAAGGGCTTGAAATGTCCAGGGCTTCACAGCTTTGCACCAGATAAGCCTGGAGGAATACTGCTGATGGATCTGAATGAACAAAAGCCAAAAGCAAAGGAATTAAGAATCAGCCGAGGGTTTGACTTGGCATCATTTAATCCACACGGCATCAGCACTTTCATAGACAGCGGTAAGAGCCTATGGGCCCCCAGGTTAAGAAACTCACAGTGTTTCACAGATGACTGTGGGAAATAGATTTGGGTAATACTGATGGGAAAATGACAGTTACCTCATGAATTATGCCTGTGCTCTTCACCCAAGCAGCTTGTTCCCTTGCCTCGTAAGCTGTCAGTATGTTTTGCTGCATTTTGAAATTTCTAACAGTTAACACCTGAAAGCATGTTTAGATTTCATGACCTTTTCATATACCTATGATCATTGTATTAAAAAGAGCTATATCTCTGAATTAACATATAAACACATTATGCATGAATTCTGTATATGGAGTGGGAAGCCTTCTTTCTTAAAGGTCAGGGGTCCAGTGATGAGAAATAACACTGGACAGACAGTGATGGGAGAGACCAGCAAGAAGAGTGATCTGTTAGGTCGTCCAACAGCTTGTACCTTCAACCTTTCCTTGCCCGTGGTATTTAAATGTCAGTGCTGCCCAGCAGTCCTCCAGTTATGTCTTTGTAAATTAACTCTGTTCTTTCCATCCTTTAGATGACACAGTCTATCTCTTTGTTGTAAACCACCCAGACTTCAAGAACACTGTGGAAATTTTTAAATTTGAAGAGGAAGAGAATTCTCTGTTGCACCTGAAAACAGTTAAGCATGAGCTTCTTCCAAGGTGCTTCCTTCTCTTGTTTTCTGGTTTATCTCTGGCATTTTCGAACACTCACCTTTTACAAGAGCTCTCGTATATGTTAGCTAATATATCAAATAAAAACTAACAATAGAGATATAGGTATATATATACATATATATATATATATAAAATTTCAAAAGTTTAAGTATGTATGTATGCATATTTGTACAAGTTAAGTATTTCAAACCCCAAAATTCAAAAAGTCTGAAATGAGGGCACATTTGGAAAGTTTGACAACATGAAATTTTCTTTCATGAATAATTTTTTCTTAAGTAAATTGTGTACAGGAAGGGTTTGGCTGGAGGAACTTCTAGAACAGCTATCAGCTGAATCTTCTGACTGATGTCATGTCCAAGTACATGGGCCAGCAGCAATGAAAGTCTAGGATCCAAAGGGACCCACTCTAGAGGCCGGGTCACAGCCACCATGGGCCAGTGTGTCACCAAGTGCAAGAACCCTTCATCAACCCTGGGCAGCAAGACTCCAGTTAAAGTCACATAGCAGATAAAGGACCAGCCACCAGGTTAAAAGAACTGTTCAGGCATTACAAGAGACAGTGGGAGGGTGCAGTTTTGGAGGAAGGTATGGAGTGTGTTTGCAACAATGACGTGTGTGTTAACCAGACAGAGTTTCAAGTGCTGGACTGGGCTCGTAAGTTCTAGGTTGCTACCATGTGCAAGTCTACCAGAAAGCAGTTTTCAGGTTCAGAGACATTGGTGGGACCTGTGTACAGTTCCCTAACCTCTTAACAGAAGCAGAACATGAACATAAATTCAAGGATCTCTTAGCTTGAATTTCCGTATGATCTGGTCTTTGAAGAAGGACAGTGGTCACTGCATCAGAGAAATAGCCAGTGCTCTGTGGAAACTAGGTTTTATGCAAAACAATCCTTTTATATTGGATCAGTGGCTAATTTTTCTTAGTAGAGAAGCCCCTGGGGTCAAGGGCATCTCCTGGAGCCCTTGGAACACATGTTCCTTAACTTCACTCAGGTGATTGTCCCCAATGTCATCAACATCAGTGAAGACCACGTGTGGCCAAGTCTTGTCCATACATGTGTGAAGTGGGAAGTGGGGCAAAGGAAAAGAGAGGCCAAAGGACTTGTACTCAGAGCCCAGGGCTCCAGGGCTTGTGTTTCCAGCAGCACACTGTGGCTCTGCTGTCAAGAAGCAGTGGTCAGGATCTGCCCTGCAGTCCAATGACAAATTGTCTTGAAATTACTGTCAATCTGGGTATTTTCTATTTTACACCCTTCTTATATAGCTTATATTTGAAAGGGCTCTAAAATGTTGTATAATGTTTTAAGCATTCTCTTCCTTTTTTTGGTTATATTTGAACTTGGCTACAAAACATATTGTGTAAAATTACCCTCTAGATATTTATAGAAAGAATATGAAACAAAAATAAATTTCCTATTTGGACTTGGTCAAGCACACAAGATAGATCTCATTATCTATATACAAATATTCCACAAATCCAGCATACATGTGTATAGTGTCCTTGTAGGCCAGGAGAGCATGGCATAAGAATGGATCCACTTTTTGTCGTGACTGGTGAAAGTTCACGTGGACTCTCTTGAGAAGTGATGAAATTTCTCAATCTCAATGATGAAATACACTTCAGGCCCATCTTGAGAAGAGACAAGAAACCCTACGATTTTTCTCTATTAATGTAGGATTTAGGGTTCCAGGGAGGAATCCCCAGGCCTGTGAAAACCAACTTTTGCGTCCCTAATCTGATTTTGGAAAATAATTGAAAACAAAAGTAAACAGACTCTGAGAAGAGTAAATTTTGAATTATGAGGCTTATTTTATGGAGAGTTAGAATCTAGGGAGAAGGCTAGCTGGATGACTAAAGCTAGAAGGGAATTCCCTTCTTGCCTGGCTGGCAAGTGGGGAGGGGAGATAGAGAAAAATCTCCTTCACAGAGAAATCTTCCATGGGAAATCGCCTCTGGCACACACATAAACACACGTGTGCGCATGTGCACACACATGTGGAAGGCAAAATATGAGAGCCCAGGCAAAAAGATTTAGCAAAAACACACACCCCCATACACACAAAGCAAATCATGAAAGTGTAAACATTACACTTCACATAGAAGAAAGCTGAGAGATTGGATAGTCACAGGTTCAGAGCTTAGAGGGAAATCATGCATGCAACAAAGCGAGAAAGCATCTGAAACAAAATACATATATGAAACGAGCAGGGAAATGTCCAGGCCATTTCCTAGCCAAGCTGGGGAGGGGGAGAGCTTACCAAAGCAGGGACCAGTGCCAGGAGAAGAAGTAGTCAAGAGACAGATTTACACAAGGGGCAGGCCATATGGGTCAGACAGCCAATCGGGATAAGTCTTGTCAGTAGACTCAGGTGTGTAAGGGAGAGACCACATTGGTTGGTATACTCAAGGTACTGACTCAGAAGGGGCCAACCCACCCAGGTGTGCCAAGCTGAGGAGGAAGCAGGAAGTTGCTGTGGAGGAAGTGTTGCTTGCAGCCATGTTGGATGAGACTGAATTACATGTGGTTCTAGTCCTGCCAGGGCAGGCAAGATGGCATCTTGTTCTCCCTGGGCCATTGTCCCTGGTTGACTGGCTATCAGAAAGCTATCTTTCTCCTGTTTCTCCTTCACTGGCACCCTCACCTCAGCTAACTCAGCACTGAATACCTGTCCTGTCCTGGAAGAGGAGCTTGTTTCCTGTCGGTCTTGTACCCTTATGTGAGACTTTTCTGCAAAGTGCACTCACCAGGTTCATGGTGGTTTTGCAGCTGATGACACTGAGTAATCAGAGGACGTGGGCTGACACTGTCGGGGGGTGGCCTTAACAACAGAGGACTCTGAGACAGTTTCTTGAGCCCAAGGTCTTATTTAATGCCTAAAGAGAATGGTGGGGTCCAGAGAGAGAAAGGGGGACTCCAAACCAGGAGTACAGCAAGGTGGAAGGGGACTCTAAACTACCTAATAAAAGGAAGAGATTTTTGAAACCTTGGGTGGTGGGGGGGGTGAAAGGGGAGAGGGCCTGAACTGAACTGCCTGGGGTGTTGGGTAGCAGGACTGACTCCCCTACTGAACTCTTGGAGAAATGAGTCAACAGGTAGGTGATGGATGGGAGGAAGTTGTTTTTCCTCTCAACCCACAGGCTTTGTCAATTACTCCAATAGTAGATGCTAAGATCTCAGATCTAGTCCGAGCATAATGGGGATGGGGAAAAAGACCACTCTGAAATCTCACTTACCGTTCTAGAACCCAGGCCTAGTGGGGGCATGGAGGGTGGGAGGCCACAGAGCTGGAGATGGGTAGGGAGCCGAGACTCACAGATACGACTATGGTCGGAGAAGAATCTAGTGTGTCTTATCGTTCAGCCTGCATCAGTACCTACTGCTTGTAGTTTAAAGTTGATGGAAATTTGTGATTTCCACTTCCCAAGAGTGACATAAATACCATTCAGGTAGCTTCTGCATTATGAAGTTTTTTTTTTTTTTTTTTTTCAGGAAAGAGACCCACCTTCCTGGTGAGCTCTGTATTTTTCATTTGGCAAAGAAGAAAGCTAAACTTTCAGAAAATTTTACCTAGGATAATTGGAATTTAAATTTAAGCACACTTTTGCCTAGCTGGTTTTAAAGCTGTCATTGTTTTTAGTCAAGTCCTCTCTCACCTGAAGCACTGTACCCTGGCCAGTGTTTACTGAGCTGAGCGCTGTCCATTCTCATTACGCTGGCTGTTGGAGGCAGGTAGAAATGAACAGTTGACCTTTCTTTGACTCATAACTAAGCTAGGGACCTCAGGAACATCCAGCAACCGAGTCAATGGAAGCAAAGTACAATGTGAATCATAGTTCACTCACCACTCAGGTCCTGACTCACTCTTACACCCCTAGGAGGCTCTAGCTATGCCCATAATTGTTAAACCCCATGTAACTATGGTCAAAAAGCATCCTTTTAGCTGGGTGTGGTGGTGCATTCCTGCAACCCAAGGTAGAGGCAAGAGAACCAGGAGTTCAAGGTGTTTGTAAGCTATATAGGTTTTGAGGCCAGCCTGGTTTATAAGAGTCTCTATCTTAAAAGAAAAACAAATATATATATATATATATATATATATATATATATATATACACACACACACACATATATATAGCAGAAAAATGTTTTCTTTTTAAATTAATGGTCATTTTTATTGACTATGTATTATTCCATTATAAAGATGAACCTAAACGGATTTAACTATTTTTGGTTGATAGATCTGTAACTTTTTTCTGTTTTAAAACTGTTTATGCATCTCATTTACTACCAAAATCTAGCTGATATTTTTTATTTTAAATTTACACATATCCATGTGAGGTTATGGTATTCACTATGGGGTTATGAAGACCTTAGCCCCTGTGGGATAGTGGGGGCCCATGCTTCAGGGGATTCCTATCCACTCGGTGGCTCTTACAGTCTGACTCTATAGCCCAAGTTGACCTCAAATGCCCGATCCTACTGCCATCTCTCGAGTGCTCGGATTGTGTGTACCACCACAGCAGGCTAGATGGTTTTAATCATAATGATCCTGCCGTAATTGCTAAATGACATCTGAAGATATGATGTGGTACCATATGAAACCGTTCTCTCATCAATAATACTATACTATTGCCTATGGCTATAGTTGTGAATTTAGCTTACTTTTCTTTGAAAAAAAACCTACCAAAAATTTAAAGCATATGTTGCATAAACCTTGCAAATACTTACCAAATCTTCAATGTGGAGCGCAACAATTTTTTTTGTCTCTATTATTTTTCTCTTTCAGTATGAATGATGTCATAGCTGTTGGACCAGCCCATTTCTATGCCACCAATGACCACTACTTCACTGACCCTTTCTTAAAGTATTTGGAAACATTCTTGAACTTACGCTGGGCAAATGTGATTTACTACAGTCCAAGTGAAGTGAAGGTGGTTGCAGAAGGGTTTGACTCAGCAAATGGGATCAATATGTCGCCTGATAAAAAGTATGACTCTGTGCACAATGTCTTTGTTCTCCTTAGTTGTGGTGTTGGCCAAATTCCCTGGGTTTCCCTTTTCTCCAAAACTGAAAATAGCATTCTTTATAAATTTGCTTTTTGAATTTTTTTTTGGAGTGTGTGTACATGCCCTCTCGCATGTGTGAGCCCATGGCACAGGTATGGTGATCAGAGGATAATTTCGGATATTGGTCCTCACCTTCCATCTTGGTTGAGACCCGGTCTCACAGTTCACCAGGCTAGCTGAGCATGAGCTTCTGGGGGATTCTCCTTTGTCTGCCTCCCATTTTGCTGTAGTCGTTCTGGGATAACAGACATTCACATTACTGTGTCCAGCTTTACATGGGTTCTGGGGATCCTAACCCAGGTACTAATTAATGCTTGTTTAGCAAGTACTTTATTACTGCCTGAAAACAGCATTGTTGCCACTTGTATACAGTTTCATATGTATACATACATATATATCTATGTATACATTTTTGTAGTCATATTTATAATTACATGCATATGCATAGAACAAATATATATTTACATACATGATATAAAGTATATATGTTTCCTTTTAAATTTTGTTGTTTTTGTTTTTTTGTTTATATTTGTTGCCCAAAATTAGATACAATGATTGAGTAAATATTGTGCTTTTACTCCCATTTCCCTCCCCCAATTCCTTTTAAATTAATGTCATTTTTAATAACTATATATTATTCCATTATAAAGATGATGCTAAATTGGCTGTTGACATGTAACTTTTTTTTCTGTATTAAAACCATTTTATTGCTTCTCATTTACCACCAAAACCTAGCTAGTTCTTTTTTATTTTAATTCTTTATTTTATTAAAAATTATATATTAACAGGTTATACTCTTTTATCCCCTCGCCCCAGCTCCTGTTACCATGGGAACCCTCCTCAGTGGGGATACGTTATTTAGTGTGGGATCATGAAGGCCTTAGTCCCTGTGGGCCTCAGGGTATTCCTACCCACTCTGTGGCTTTTACAGTCTTTTCTCCTCTTTCTCAATGTTCCCTGAGCCATGACAGGCCTATTGGAAGTCTGATCATGAGCCCCAGCTCTTAGAACAAGCCCATAAAACTATTTGCTCAAACAGTGTGAGGCTTTTAAACTTTAGTTTTAATGGATATTGCCAAATTGTTTTCAAAGTTTTTCTATTTTTATGTACACAATCACAATGTATAAGAAAGGGTAATATATTCTTTATTCTTTCCTGACTAGCCACATTGAGTAATTTTAAAAGTTATTTTTGTGGGTATGTGGAGATCAGAGGACAACTTTAGGGTTGGTCCTCACCTGCCTACCTCCTTTCAACCAAATCTGTTTTTCTCCCCACATTTTCTATTTCCGTCTTGATGCAATAACTTGCTGTCAGCTGATTTCCATCTTTGGAGCTCTTGCCAGCATGGTCTTTCAGTAGCTCATTAACTTCTAAGAGCGCCAAAGCTGAAAGGAGTCCTGATTTCATTGTGGCTGTGAATGGCCACCAGAGCCCCAGTCATTGTTGACCTGAATTGACCCTTTGTTATTAGGACACCTTGTTATTCTCAAAAGTTAGTGGAATCCAGTTCCTTCAAATCAAGGCTTCAAGTTTCTGCTGTTCCATACTTTCTTCCATAAAACAACGAACATATTTCACAAACCCTTCCCTGGCTGCTGTCCCCGGGCCTTTGCTCGCCTGTTTTCTGCTGCCAAGAAGTTGCTTCATCTTCATCTCCTCAAGCATACTCTTTCTCCATGCCCCTCTCCCCACCGCAGATGTCTCCTCCTTTGGGGGTCTTTCTGTCCATTCAGAGGTGGAGATTTCATCAGGCTCTAGGCCTGACTGTCTCGTAGGTTCACATGTGTGGACGCTGGAGGGTAACTGGGTGTCAGTGCTCATGTGTTTCATGCATACAGACCAGTCTAGACCTGCTGATGCATTGAGACTTCCTTTTCATCTATGTCTGCCACAACTCTGGCTCATGTCTTTACACCTGATGATTCCTCAGTGGACTAGCAGATTGTATTTTAAAAAATGCCTCAAGGAAGTTCATTAATGCAAACCTGCCTTAGGTGGAAACATACTGTTTGGATAAATACTTTTCTCTAACTCTTATTAAGCTTTAATACATATTAATATTTAATACAGTATGTTTTATACCATATACTTTTCCCTGTATCTGAAAGAAATATAAAATTTTATATTGGAAGGTAGAAGCTTTTTCTTGTGAAATGAACCATTCTTTTATTATCATTTCAGAGTTTATATTCAAAACTCTCGAAAGATAATTGAACGATTCTGTGATTGTTTTAGCAGCACTGAATTGATTTTGAAGCCTTACTTTTTAAATAAAAATTGACCTTTATCAAGCATGCCTTGAGGGTACATCATTGATTAATGTCTTGGCAGGTTATTAAAACTTATTCTTTTATTTGGTGCTAATGTTTTATATTATCAGGAAGCTCTAACCAGTGTCTTTTCTGCAAAGGTATATCTATGTTGCCGATGTGTTTGCTCATGAAGTTCATGTTTTTGAAAAACAACCTGATATGAATTTAACTCAAGTAAAGGTAAACATTTATGTTTATGTGTAGCTGCTAATCTGTTATACTCTGCAGTTATGTAGCTCCAGTATACTATAATAATGCTATCCTTAGGACAGAGCATCGTTCAGGTAGCCATTATGGCCTCCCTCCACTGAGAGAAATCTCCTGTGCCCAGCTACTACCATGATCAACCATGATTCCCTGCAGCAGATCGATTGATATTTTTCATCAGATTTAGGGCTCGCTCCATGAATTATCGATGACATTCAAAGAATTTTCACAATTGGGGAGACTAATAGATGAACTTTCAGATGAAGATGTGTACACATTGTCAGTCCTTTCAGTAATAAATGAAGTAGAATAAATGAAAGTTTTATGCCATTATTATTTTTTTCAAGCGTGGCAACACATATTTTAGGCTGACTGAGAATTTACTATCTTGCTTTGATGGAGTTCCTTGAGCCAAGTGATCATTGTGCATCTTTTAGAAGAAAGAAGAGTTCTTGTTTTTGAGAGAGATAGATGGTCCTCTAACTTCCTTCCTCCCACAGAAGATGAGAAGTGGCTCCATTACCAGTTTACTAAATTTATTGTAAGCAGTATTGGTGTGCGAGGGGCAGAAGCATAGAGATGTGTGTAGTCCTCGCTGCATAGAAGCAGAAAAGGTTAGCTTTAAATTATTTAATCAGATTTCTTGCATCATTTAGATATTGACATTTTTTCATTTGTAAGGTTCTGCAATTGGATACGCTGGTAGACAATTTATCTATTGATCCTTCCTCGGGGGACATCTGGGTTGGCTGTCACCCTAATGGTCAGAAGCTCTTCGTGTATGACCCGAGCAATCCTCCTTCGTCAGAGGTTGTTATATTTTTAGTTTTTCAACCTTAATTATTCAAGTCCTTTTGAACTAGTAATACAATAAACTGTCACAAGGGATGATTTGCTAGCTCTTTTAAACCAATAATACAATAAACTTGCATGGTGGCTTTGTAATTGCTTTAAGCCAGTAATTGATAGAATGGTACATTGTTCAAATGCTTTAAGAAAAGTAATCTTTTGATGTATTAAATTATGGTGGAAACTAGTCAGAAGTCACTTTTATAAAGACACATGCCCTGTTTGTGGGGTATGCTGGCAATTTTTTAAAATACCTGGTTTATTGTCGCCTCACCACATGTTGTGATTTTTGTTCATGTTGGAGTAGTGTGTAAGTAGGCACATTAGCGTGAACCTATTTCTATTACCGTCGAATTGCTGTAATCATCCTAAATCCTGTGTTGGCATAGCGTAACTAGGTGATTTTTTCAAAGTACTTTCTTTGAAGGTTGAAGAAAGTACTTTAATTTAAGCATTAAAAAGATTGCTAACTGCTGTTCCCAACAGCATGGCTTCTTAATCATTGTGTCATTAGAGAGCAGACAAGGGATTATTGGTGGTTGAGTGGCATGGGTCTATGGGGTTCTATATTAATATTTGGGATCTCCTATGCAGGTTCTCCGAATCCAGAACATTCTATCTGAGAAGCCCCTGGTGACTACGGTTTATGCCAATAATGGATCTGTCCTCCAGGGAAGTTCTGTGGCGACAGTGTATGACGGGAAGCTGCTCATAGGCACTTTGTACCACAGGGCCTTGTACTGTGAACTCTGAAGTGGCCTGCATGCACGTTCAATAACTTCTAACAATTACTTTTCTGTGAATTGTTAATTCTGAGGGACTTCAACCAAGAATGTTGACCTAGAAATATACGGCATCCATAGTGAATTTTATTTCAGAAAGGAAAAGTCCCTGCAGTTCTTAGAGCACTTGTAACATCAAAGGGAAGTGAGCTGTTCTATAAAACGCCAAAGCAGGGAGGGAGAAGAAAGCGGTTTTTCTGTAAAGTGAATGCACTTTGCACAGAATAGCCTCCCCTTTGCCCCCCTCTATGAACTCGAGTCACTGGAACAGGGCTGGAGCTCTGGGCTGACCTCAGCCCCTCATCGTGACCACTGGGAGTGTTCAGAACTACTGCTAGATGATGTTTGGATATTTTGTACTTACATCTTTGTTTATTGTTAAAAATCAGAGTTATATTAAAGACTAACCGAAATCCAGGTTTTGTCTGGTTAATTTTGCAGGCATGTTGTGTGGGAGAACAGCTGCTTTCTGGGGTTGGGTAGGTATGACCATGTTGATTTCTGTTATTGAAAGCACAATGTAAAAGGACTCTATTGAGAAAAAGAAAACAAAAATCAACAAGTTCAACTCAAATTCTTGGTTCTCAGGGAGGCCTCTTCCACACTTCTCTTCCTAAATGGAAGCCCATGTTGGAGACAGAGATTAACAACTTGGAGTGGGAAGGTCATTTCACCTGCCCATTGAGCAGAACCATGACAGAAGCCAGGGGTGTGTAGTCCGAAGTCCGGGACTGTGAGAGAGCAGCAGCAATAGGTTTGGGGCAAAAGGTACTGGATCATAAGAACATTTTTTTTCCATTCATACCTCCAATAAACATTCTGAGCCCTGGAGAGATGGTTATGTATTTCCATTGTAACCTGTCAAAGCACTTTATTTCACATCTTTTGGTTTGGTTTTGTTTTTCAAGGTAGGGTCTCACTCTATCCCAGGCTGAATACACCATGTAGTCTCAAGGTGACCTTGAACTCACACTGATCCTCCTACCTCAGCCTCCTGAGTGCTAGGACTAAAGGTGTGTGCCACCACTCCCGGTCTTCATGTCTAGTTTTCCTCATCACTCTTAAGATTCTTGTCAGTTAATTATACAATGTCTAACAATGCACAGAAAGTGTTACATTCATTATTTCACTTCATTGAACCACGAAGGAGTAGATACTGATATTATATCACCATTAGCATTTCACAGACATTCATGGCCACGTTCTTCCTAAGGGAGGGTAGCTGTCTGTTTCTACTGCCAGAAGCTACTGCCATTTCTACCAATGAATGTTTCCTATTTACCCTTTCTCCTCATGTACGTAGTGTATTCTTGGTTTTCTTTTTTTTTTTTTCAACATACCAGTTTGAGTTCTATGTCTTGTTGAATTATTTAATGGGTTTTAAATGGAAATTGCAGAAGTATTCTTAAACGTGAGCTATAGTTCATTTGGTCTGTTTTTACTTACATTTTTCTGTTTATGATTTGCCGTTCTTCAGTTATTCTGGTAAGAATGAATAGGATATATTTCAGGCCAAGATAATTACTGTGTTTTCTTTGACTTCTGTTATCCAAGGAGAAAATGTTAGATCATAGATAAATAAGGCGAGTTAAATATTGGGTAATTAAAGTCCCAAATCAAGAGGGGAATGTTTTAGGTTTTAGGAGATGTTAACGTGTTGTCAAATAGCCATATTCATAACAAGCACCAGAATACAGACAGCACAAGATAAAGTTATTTTCTTTCATGTAGTATAAATTTCATTTGGAGAAAAGTATGTGAACATTAATGAACACAAACATTGTTTATCTTAGAAATTCAAGAAACTGGGGCTGGAGAGATGGCTCATCGATTAAAGATACTTGCTAAGTCATAGGGTCTGGGTTCGATTCCACAGTACCCATGTAAAGCCAGATACAAAAAGTGGCACATGAGTCTGGAGTTCGTCTGCAATGGCAGGAGGCCCTGGTATGCCTATACTAACTCTGTCTTTCTCTCTGTCTCTGTCTCTGTCTCTCAGATAAATAAATAAAAATATTTTAAAAATGAACTTGAAGAAACTATTTTTTGCCACTTAAGGGTCATGAGGGACTCTGTCAGACTACAAGCCCACTATGCATTTATTTATGTTGAACTTCTTGTGATCATATATTGACTGGAACAACTTGGTCATGAAGTCATCACTCAAAACAACTGAAACTGCAATTGGAATACGGGCACCACTAGGTGCATGACTTTGATGTGAGTCTTAATCTTTCATACTTGAGATCCTGTTTACTGATATCTTTTTCTTTTTTTATATTACAAAACCTGAGCCAGGAAAATAAAACATGTTAGAATATCTTTTTCACTTGTACTTGGATTCATCATTGATGACAACTCATCTAAGGACCATCCTTTCAGGAGAGTTTGATTTTCATTTGTTGACTTTCAATCCTGTTTTGAAGTCATCCCCTCCAGGCTTGTGAACACGATGCAGTGACGCAATGGAGAAGTGATGGCACCGTGACCACCCCACCCACCTCTTCTTCCTCTGGCTGCTTACAAGGTTCAATCCTGACACCATTTTCCATGATGGCATCTCTGACTGTCAGAGGAGGGTCAGAAGGGCCCTCTAGCACTCAGAAAGCTGTTGGCTCTACTCTGCCAACATTTCCTTTCAGCGTGTGTTTAGTTTTTATTCTTTATTATAAGTGAGTTAAAACATGCTCTTAGATATTTAAGGGGAGTTGTATTTATGTTTTACTGAATTTTATTTATTTATTTTTCTTAAAAAATGTTGACCTTGGGCTGGGGAGATGGCTCAGCAGTTAAAGACACTTGTTTGCAAAGCCTGCCAGCTCAGGTTCAGTTCCCCAGTACCCACAGAAAGCCAGATGCAGAAAGTGGGCATGAGTCTGGAATTCATTTGCATTGGCAAGAGGCCCTAGCCTATGCTCACTCTCTCTTTTTCTCTCTCACAAATAAATAAATAAATATTTTAAAAACTGTTAAACTTTTATGAAAAGGAGTTCTTTACAAATAAGGACTAGAACTATTTTTGGTAACTGCAAATCATTAGTTACTTAGCTTTTCCTTTTTTTTTCAATTTTAGGGAATTTCTATTTAAAGTAGATATTTTACAGTCAAATAACTAAATATAATACCAAAAGTGGAAAAAAAAAAAACAGATTCTTAAGCCGGGTGTGGTGGTACACACCTCTAACCCTGGCACTTGGGAGGCAGAGGTGGTAGAATCACTATAAGTTCGAGGCCAGCCTGAGACTACATAGTGAATTTCAGGTCAACCTGGGCTAGAGTGAGACCCTACCTGGATAAACCTAAATAAATAAATAAATAAATAAATAAATAAATAAATAAATAAATAAAAACAAAGCTGATTCATGGTTATAACAACTTAGTCTCTAAGGCAACTTATAAGAAAAATGTTACATAAAGTTACACACTGCATAGTTTTTTCATATTTTATGTATGAGGATATTTTTCCATATTCTCATATCCCTTCTTATGAGAGCTTATTAGTGCCTTGGTTTTTAAAGAACCTTTTTATTGGGAACTTGAATATGTGAACATACATATTCTCGCCAGCTTATGGTCTTTTTCCTCTTCTCCCCTGCCTGCATTTGACTGTGGGCCCTCCTTAGTGGGGTTTCAGCAGTCACTGTGGGGTTAAGAATGCTTCAGTGGGTTTATGTAAGGATAGTAGTGACACTAGTCACTATCTGTCCCCTCTTCAACATGCTCCTGGACTCTTGGAGGGCATGTTAGAAATCTTTAATGTTGAGGTGTCTCTCAACCACCTTACTTTCCTCTTTAATAAGTTTTGGGTCTCCTCTATATCTGCCATCTCCATCGAGAAGGTTCTCTGGCCAGCAGAGAGAAGAGCATTCCTATTTAATCATCTGCAGTGTTTCCTGGGTTCTGGGAGGTGTGCAAGAGATGACTCCTCCGGTGTAGGACACTTGGCCTTCTCTTCTTGTCATTTTGATGAGTTTTACGTCTCTGTGGTATTTGCCTCCCTTTATTTTTTGTTTGTTTTTGTTGTTGCTGTTGTTTTTTAAGTGCTAGGAATCAAACTCATGCATACTAGGCAAGTGCTGTAATACTGTGCCACACCACCAGAACAGAAATTCTCAATAATTTCAAAGCCTAAGGAAATTATGTTTCTAACTTAAGACATGGCAAGATGGAAACCACGGGACATCCTGTTGCTCCCTAAACCCTCTGTTGCTATATCTCCTCCTCTCCTCCCTGATACAGGATCTCATATGTAGCCTGGGCTGGCTTTGAACTCGCAATCCTTCCACCTCCGCCTCTGCCTTCGCCTCCTGAGTGCTCAGTTACTTTTAAAAACATTTGTTTATTTGCAATGGGAGAGAGAGAGAGAGAGAGAGAGAGAGAGAGAGAGAGAGAGAGAGAGAGAGAGAGATTTACAGATAGAATGGACACTCCAGAGCCTCTAGCCTCTGCAACAAACTCTAGATGCATGTCTTTTATGTAGGTACTGGGGGGGGATCGAATTAGGTGTGTAAGATTTGCAGACAAGTCAGTTAACTTATTATTTATTTATTTGAGGTAGGGTTTCACTCTAGCCCAGGCTACCCTGAAACTCACTCTGTAGTTTCAGGCTGGCCTCAAACTCACAGCGATCCTCCTACCTCTGCCTCCTGAATGTTGACTCCATCAATTAATTTTTAATTGACTTTCAAAATCACTAATTTTGAAGACCACATGGCTGAGCAATGTTATTAGTCTCCAGGTAGTTTTTGTGGGTATCTCTTCTGATGTCTGGGCCATGATAATGGTTTCTCTAGTTGCTTTCCAGGGAAATGAAGGTACCTTTTGTTGAAACCACCAACTTTTCTGACCTTTTGACATCAGAGGGACAAAACCTCCACCTTCAAGCCCTGCCGATCATGCTGTCATGAGTCATGAGGGTTAACTAGACCTACACTAACTACCGTGTCTTTCACTTCCAGTCAACTTTCACCTGCTTCTTTGTCCCTGAGATTCCTCCAAATGTTATCTTTGGGGAGGTGGATTCAAAACTCGAGTCTTCCTCCTCCACATTTGGCTACCTTGAGAATAAATTCTTGCAAAACGATGATTATTATACAGTATAGGCAAAATGGGCCTTGTTTGGTAACAAGACCTTTTTCTTAATAAAGGGTTGACATCATAATAAAATTTCCTTATGAGGGACTGGGGAGATGGCTCAGATATTAAGACACTTGCCTCCAGAGCCTAATGGCCCAAGTTCAATTTCCCAGTACCCACATAAACCAGATGCCCAAAGTGGCACATGCATCTGGAGTATTCTTGCAGTGATTAGAGGCCCTGGTACATTGTGTGTGTGTGTGTGTGTGTGTGTGTGTGTGTGTGTGTGTGTGTGTGTGTGTGACTGTCTGTCTGTGTTTATCTGTCTGCTTGCAAATAAGTAAATAAATGAAAGCTTCTACATGAGCTTCATGTATGAGCATGTGCTTGTGATGAACACGACTTTTCACTCTGAAGAAACCTCTTGTAACGTTGAATGGAAGTCACAGCTTAAAGTGGACTTCCAGTGTTACCCACAACACTCCTCCTGCACTGAGTCTAAGAATAATTCCCATTGGCCTGTTGGTCTTCACTTCTGTTTCCTCTCTCCCCACACTCTGCTCACACCCAACCAAATGCCAATATTGTGAGACCACCCCCCCCCAAACTTCAAGTTCACACCGTTCTGAGGACAATAGGAAGCAACCCCACAACCTCTTCAGTCAGTGACATATCTCACCCAATCCACTCTTGGAACCTCCCCCACCCTTGTTTCAGGGTGGGAAAGCCCTCCACTGCCTCCTTGGTCATTGCCATCATGCTGATGTGATGTTTCTGACACATCTGCTGATCGTGGCAAGTCCAAGGGCTTTGCAGTGCCCACTAGTATACGGCTCTAGCTTTCGCTCACCTCCATAGATTTAGCTCTCTCCATCCTCCTCTCTGTCCTTTATGCCTATTGGTGTTCAGTCCTTGAGCGACCTCAATGGTAGCAGAGGCGGCAGCTCTCAGGTCCCCTTCAAATCCAGCAAGTCAGAACCTCCACTGCAGGGCCCAGCGATGTGAGATCATCACCGCAATGCCTGCTGAACTGTGAGAAGTTCCTGCTTTATCCTTTCACTGCTGCTTCAAGTTCCCCACGGCTGGCCACCATTAACCCTCTTTCTATGGGCCTTTCACACATTCTTCTTCCCAACAAACCCCTACTTCTGGCCACAGTCTAATCAGCCTGTGTTAAATCAAGTGATGCCATATGTTGGCTCTATCCTGAGGTGTCATCCAGAATAGAGTTGTTTGAAGGCTACAGGGTGTTGAAGGGGGAGATGAGCCTGAAAAGGTTCTTGCTAGCAAAGTGCAATTTCTTCAAACTCTCTCTTGGTACTCACATAGTGAACCGTGAGCCTGGCTGGGCCTGGTGCTGCTTGTGCTAAACAGACACCCTAGATGACTCCCAGAGCGCTGGAAACTGTGGTCCTGAGGTCATGGGTTGGGGCACACCTCCGAGATGGGTTGTAGAAAAGAACTGAGTACTGCCTCAGACATTCATCACCAGCTTCACCAGCAGATGCATCCTGAGATATTTCGTTTCAAGTATATTATAGTCCAGAAGTAATATGCATCTATGGTCGACTAGGCTTTTTTTCTCCTCTGAATAGCACAAGACATGCAACGACAACATAGTCATTTACAACTGGGTTTTAAACATTGGTCTCTGAATTGGGACAGTGTTTGCTAATGGTCTAAGATCCAAATCATCTTTTTAAAGAGCATCTTGTTTTGATGCTAGTTGTGGTGCTAGGAATCAGACCCAGGGCGCTGTGTATGCTAGGCGAGTGCTCTGGCTCTGAGCTACATCACCAGCCATAAAAAAAAACAGCTTGATTGAGATACATTCATATTTTCTTTTGATTGTTTTCACTCTCTCTTCATCTATATTTCTTCTGGGCAAGAATAACTGATACAAACAATCTTTCAAATAAAAAATCAGGATTATAATTACAATCGAGATAAATGACTTAAAAGTTTCAAACACACAGGTCATGCAATAAAAGTCAAGTCTCCTTCCATTCTCACTGACCTGTCCCCTCTCCCGAACTCTACCTTTCTGTTACTGAAGTCACCACTCAGTTCCTGTCTACAGTGCATATATATGTGTGTATCTGTGTGCATATATTACACACATGTCACATATATCTTACATATCTCTCATAACATTTACAATGTGTATATATAAATGTATATGTATCTATAAATAATACTTATGATATATATATTTCCTACTTTTTATACACAGAATTACACCATAAGTATAATATGAATCCTTTGGAATGACATTTTTGAATTTGGATTAACTAGGTAAATGCTATTTATTGTTTAGATAAATGCTATTTTGTTTTGCCCATATAAGCTCTTTGAAAAGCTTCCTTGTACACATTTAAAAAACAAGAAAGGCTCAGAGATAACAGGTAGATTCTAAAGAGTAAGGTGCCAGTTACAAAAGGAACTGGGATGTCAGTGCATGACTTTTGAATTCATTTGTCCACTTCTTCCAATGACAACAAACCTCTCCAATGACACTGATGTTCAGTGTCCTCTTGACCAAGCTACCTGGCCTTCTGCTAGGGTCTTTATTAGGTTGACAGTCCTCTCAAAGATTAGATGTGCTTGAAGCCATCAGTCCTTTTGGCCCTCTCACTGCCAGCTGTTAGGGCCCCATAAACACAAAGCCAAGTCTGTTACTCACAAGTGATGACCAACAAGGGATCATGACAATCACCCTACAACAGTCTGATCAGTAGACTCCATGACTCCAGGTATTTCCTAAACAACTATGGGAAGATTCAAATCAAGACAAAATTCTGAAGGGTGAATTCTTCTCACCCTCTAGTCAGAACATAGGCTTTTCTTGAGTTTTCCTCATGCATGTAGGAGCCAGCTGTGTTCTAGTGTAAGGCCACCTCCTGAGGTGGAGCACTTCCTTCCTCAGATGCCAGAGCTGCATCTACAAAATTGCTTTCCAACTCATATAGTGTGGACAAAACTGACTTCACTATGAATAATTGTTTCTACTAAGTGTGACAATTAGGAAACTCAACCTATGCCCATTTATAAGGTAAAACTTGATAGGATGACCTCCAAAATGTGGAATACTTAAGCTTGGATTTGAATTACTGTTATAGTACTCAATAACTAATAGCCATTAAGGTTTAAAGTTAATGTACACACACACACACACACACACACACACACACACACACACACACACACCACACCTTCACCAAAAGTGAAGTCAGTCTTTCAAGCAGACTGTGGACAACCCAGCATTTTCCATAAACTGCCCCCAAACACACCTCTTCCCTTACCTTGTTTTCCATGCCAGTCTAAGAGGCAGTGAGTAGGAACAAGGTCCCTCCTGTCCCTTGACCTTGGACCACACAGAGGCTCCCACAATGCCTAGCTCTGGAACCTGAAGTAAGTTAGCAGTTACTGTCCATGAGGCTTACTTTCTTTCTTTTTTTTTTTTTTAATAAAGCAAGGTTAATAACAGGATGCAACAAGGTCTGCAAAATACTTAGCTCATTGTACGGTTATTACAAATTTGTCATCTCTTCCATTTGTTTTCCTGGCTTTTCTTTCCCCAGTCAGTATCATGCATCTGTCCACAGAATTATATTTATTGAGACACTTGTGCCAGCTCCTTTAGCATCGCTGTGAGCAAATACCTGAACAGAAGCAAGGCAAGGAAGGGAAGGGTTTATTTTCATTTTACATCAAGGAGGTGAAGACAATGCAGGCCCAAGTGGATGCTAGCATCACATTGCAACACAGAGAGAACTTCAAGTGGGGCAAAGCTAAAAACCCTCAAGGCCCTTCCTCAGGGATCCACCTCCTCCAGCAAGGCACCCCCTCCTACAGGTTCCACAAGCTGAGACCAAGAGTTTTAGCACATGAGCCTATAGGAGACATTTTTACATATAAACCACAATGACGCTATTTAGTGCAAAGTTCTATGGGCACAACTGGAAGACCCAGTGATCAATGGTATGGATGCAATCACTTCCCACAGAAACCTACAATCGCAAGTGGAAGTTCAAATTTAATTGGGAGTTAATCTTTACTGGCTTCCTATAATGTAGCAAGCATAATGTTAAGCCAGCCATATGGTGGATGTTGTTTTATAAGAGTCTGCGACTTCTTCCAAGCTGGATCTAAACCCAGGCAGCATGACTTCAAATCCCTGGCTCTGCAAAGCCTTCTCTCTTCTTAAGTCATCATGAAATTCACACTTAACTCTTCCTCTGCTTGCCTGCTTTCAAAGGTATAGTCTTATCTCCACAAATTTGGATGTAACAACTTTCTCTTCCCTTCTCCTTCTCCCATAACCTTAACTGAGGCTGTTTGGTACAGGCTACAGTCTACCAGCTCAAACTTCAGTGCAAGGCTGTCTGACTTTGTCAGTTACCAGCTGTTTGATTTCAGGAGAGCCCCATAATCACACTGTGCCTTGGTTTCCTTACCTATAAAACTGGGGCATTGTTACCTATTTCTGAGGTTATTTGAATTAACATAGATGCTGTAGTCAGCCACATGCTCCTGGGATGAACCTCCAAACCAGGCACAGTTATGGGAGGAAGGGGTTTATTGAAGTTATAGATCCAGGGAAGTTCCATAATGGCAAAAGAGGCTGGCTTCCTTTCACAGCAGGTCCAAGCAAAGAGAGAGAAACAATCACCAACATCCCCCCCCCCCACACACACATACCAGCAAATAGGCAGAGAGAAGAGAGATTTCCTTCCTCTTTATCTAGCCTTAGGGTGAGGTCTTGCAACACTTTCCCTGAAATGGTGACTTCCTGAATCTATGGAATTTCCTTCCTGCACTACCTTCCCAGGAAGGGATGTTTCCTGAATCCCGTGAGCCTCCTTTCGCTCTTCAATTCAGAGGAAATCTGCTACACAACACTCAAGATTACTGTGGATTGCTAACAGGTCAAGTTGACAATAAAACTTAACCATTACAATAGATTAACTTCTAAGCACTAGGCAAAGCACATAGGAAGTGGTTAGGTAACATTATTCATTCTATAATTGCCATATCATAGAAATAGCAGAGAAAGTGGTGTCACAAATATTGCTGTCACTGATAGCCTAACAACCAGCTTCAGAGAGAGGGCAACAGACACAGTGGTCACTCTAAACTCATCAAAGCAGAAATCCAGAGACTGAAGAGAGATCAACTGACTGCTAACACACCTGCCAAAGCCGAGAGAGCATTATGGAAGAAGCAGAAGAAAGATTGTAAGAGCCACAGAGTCGGTAGTAAGAACCAGAGGCATGCTCCTCTCATCAGACTGACTGAGGTCTGCATGCCTGCACAGTGAATATCAATAACCCTACTGAGGAGATTCCTCACTGGAATGGGGGTGGGAGAGGGTATATAAGGGTATATAACCTTTTAAAAAATGAAATAAAACAAAGATGCAATTTTGCCTAAACTCACTCTCCCGCTATCTTCAGGCCCTCTCTTCACTTGGTCCTGCTTGGATGAGAGCGCCTTCCACTGGGAAAAAACTGAAGACCTAGAAGACAGAAGGAGCAGGAAGAAACATACATGGCCTTTATGCACCTGAGAAAGTGCTCTGCATCCTTAAGCATCAGGGAAATGCAAATAAAAACCACAATGAGATTCCACCTTACTCCAGTCAGAATGCCAATCATAAAAAAAAAAACCAACAACAATATTTGCTGGCATGGATGTAGTGAAAAAGGAACCTCATTCACTGCTGGTGGGATTGCAGGCTTGTTCAACCACTTTGAAAGCACTGTGGAGACTCCTCAACAGAATGGACATAGAGTTACCAATGGACCCAGCTATCCCTCTACTAGGCATCTACCCATAAGATGTCACATCTCAGGATAGAGTCATTTGTGCAACTCTGTTTATAGCAGCTCAATTCATAATAGCCAAGAATTGGAATCAACCAAAATGCCCTTCCATGGAGGAATGGATAACAAAACTCTGGTATATTTACACCATGGAATTCTATTCAGCTAAAAGGAAAAATAATATAATGAAATTTAGGGAAAAATAGTCTGACTTGGAGCAGATCCTATTAAGCTATCTCTCAAAAGAACAGAGAGCCAAACACCGCATATTTTCCCTCATATGCAGTCCTTAACCAAGCTAACCATAATCTCTATGCAGACTAGTAGAAAGAAGTGAGAGGTTATGAATGAGGGGTAAGGGATGGGGGGAGGGGAATGGCTTAAGCATGAGGCTAAACCAAAATGGGTTTAAAATCATAAAATCCTCAGGAGCATGCTGCAACCTATTGAGCAAGTAGTGGGCATCATCTGGCAAGAGGGGCCATGAGTAGTAGGGGAGAGAGTCTAAGCCTGTGAAAAATTGATCAGTCTGACTACCCCTGGTTCCAACCACCGGTTCCTTCCCTCACTGAGCTGTTGACCAAAGTGACCCATGAGGTTCCAAAAACAAGACAGAATTCTGTCAAAGCTCTTGAATGCCCACCCCAGGCCTGAGGCCAAAACCCTGCTGCTAAAGAAACCACAGAATGCCATCGATCAGCATCTAGAGACCCTTTGAGGTCCAGAATGGTAACCAGCCCCCAGATGGCAGTTAGTGTAGTGCTGGAAGGCACTGCATAAGCTGCCAGGAGAAGCTGGTCAATGACAGCTGGAGTAAACAGAGACCACTGGTATGAAACACAGTCTGTGGCCATGAGTAGGCTGACCACACTTCCTACTGGGAAAGAACAGTGAACCAAGAAAGGAGCACTTGTGCAGTGGAAGAGCCAAAGCCTGGGGGAGGCAATCAACAGCTTTTAAATACGGCCAAATATTCCACTTAGTGAGGTGGAGCCCTTAACTGGAACTGGGGACTTAGGGCGATATGCACTGGGAGCCGGACTCTTAGGCCCCCAATGAGAGATGCACTATGCCAGCGATTGAAGGAGAGGCTACTAAAAATAGAATCTAGCTAATCCAGAAATGTGTATCTTAGTTAACCTATACTGATCTCACTCTCCAATGGAGATTCTGTTTGTAGCTTTCAGAATGCAGCAAGAGAGCTGTGGCTCATCCAACCCTACCAATGAACTGCAGGCCGATAGCTGACATCCAGGCAAGAGATGAGCCACCCCAGACATACCTTGGAGGATCCATATGGAACCCCTCAGAGAATGATGGGATGAACAAGTGACCCATAGTGACAGCCAATCAGTCAACACAGGACAAGCCACTGAGACAGACACCAATATTTGCCCTTAAGGGCCCACCTTGGTCCATTTGAGCAGCTGAAGTTAAATTCCCTGTACATTCCATCCACCAACTGGTGTGTTCTTACAAGGCTGCCAAGAACTGGGCACACCTGGTCACTGATTCCAGCTCTGAGTTGAGCCTTGGGAGGAGGATCCTGTGCCCTGAGGTGTCTTTGAAGTCCGAGCACTGAGAGGTGACCTTGGAACCTGCGCATAAGTTTCCTAGGTCCCAGCCTGGGAAGATTCCCTTGAATCCAGCGTGCTAGAAGATGGCCTTGACCTCCTGTGCGCAAAGGTGGTCTTGAACCTGAGCTTGGGCTGGAGGCCCCGGGCTGTGCACCTGCTGGGAGGCGGGGCGGACCGGGAGGCGCGCGCCCCAATCAGAGGGCGGCGGTGCCTCCGCCGGAGCTCCGCGCACCCAGGGAGCAGCAGGCGCCCCGACACCATGGGGAAGCTGGTGGCGCTGACCGTGCTGGGGGTCACTCTGGCCGTTATCGGGGAGAGGCTGCTGGCTTTTAGGTGAGTGTTCCTGGGGGCGTCTCCAGCGCCCTTTTTCTTCTGGTCCAAGCAAGGTGCTGTCACTCCTGGCAGGTGGGAGGGAGCCGATCTGGAACTCACTGTCAAGGCCACCCAGTGGAGTCCACCTGGAGAATCACGCACAGCACATGGAAGAGAACTCTGCTTGTCTTTGGAGGGCTGTAGGGGCGAAATGCCCAAAGCTACTTTCTGAAAGTCATGTGCCCTTTCCAGGTCTCCGTCTCCATTCCGCTCCAGAGAAGCCTAAGTCCTTGGGAAGCGCTGCCCTTGGCCTTGGAAGAGACCAGGCTCCCAGCTGGGATTGGACTTTGCCTAAGCCAGGCCAAACGTTCAAAGTGTCATTGCCACAGCCGAGAGCACCGCAGGGAAATGAGCTGAAGTTTTCTGGCAGAACTGGCCGGTGGGGGTTAGGTGACCTTTTGAAGTAGAAGTGACAGCCAATGGAGGGGGTGGGGATTGTCTCAGGCAAAGTCAGTAGGGCTAGAAAGGGCTTTCCATTGGGGTGCCTCTCCTGCCCTCAGTTACTTCCAGGAGGATTTTCTCTTTTCTCTAAGGAGAAGCTGGTCTCCAAGGTTCACCACCACAATCTGTTCAGACACCTGATGCCTGCTAGCAATACTTGCTAGTCCAGCTTGAGACTGTTGGTGTGTGTGTGTGTGTGTGTGTGTGTGTGTGTGTGTGTGTGTGTGTGTGTGTGTTGCTGCATTTGTTGGCAGAGCTAGTGAGAGAATCTTCCAATAATAATAAGAAGAACAACAACAAAGGAAATTTAAGTTTTATTTTCCTGTATCTTTTTTTTTGCCATAGAAAACACATATCATTTATTATTACATGGACTTAAAAATCAACACAAATCAATTTCAGGCACTTCTTGAATACACACTATGAGAAATTTCTACCAAAGAACAGTATATCTAGCAGTCAATAACATAAGGACTTATACTTCCATTTTTAGAACAATACACAAGGGGTAATTGAAAAGAAATATTGCATAAATAACCCAACTTCATCCAATCACATTTCTTCACAATTTCAAACCATTTTAGAGTTGAATATAAGCATTCACTTCCTAAGGATCCAAATATTTTCCTGTATCTGAAACAGTTAGGCAGGCAAGTCACAGAGCTACAGTCCTAACTCTAAAAGATATATTTTTATAATTGAATTGAAAGGATATAGTTTTATAAGTGATTGAAAGATAAACCTAACCATAGTGTCTTCTTAAATAGAGTTTAGTAAAAATTTTCAATCATACCTAATATTTATTATTTATTAGTCTGATCTTGCTGTGGAAATAAGACTAGTGCATTGGAAAATAATTTGGCTAATGATTTAAGTGGTGGTCAGCTCCATGAATTTACATATTTGTAAAATAAGTCATCATATACTTACAAATAAAGTTAAAGTAACAGCTATAGAGTTTAGCCTTTGAAGACCTGGCTAAAATGTGGTAGTTTTTGTTTGTTTGTGTTTTAATTTGTTTGTTTGAGGGAGGATCAGAAGGCAAGACTAGGCTATAAAAGGGAGAAAGTACAGACTTATGATAGACTATACTTTAGAAAATGAAACTATTCTGTCTTAAATGAATGCTCATGGTCAGTTACTCATACTATTAACGGATGTCTTTTCTTTGGTGTATAGTTAACAATAAAAGTGAAGTTAGCTCCCGTAGGCACGGTATTCATACATGTCCACATTATATACAGAATATAAATAAGTGGAACTGCCAACTAAATTGTTATTTGATCCATAAATTAGGATAATGATCAAAGGCTGCTAGACAGTGTTTTTAGATGCAGTGCTTTGACCTCCTTGCTGCTTTCTCCATGTTGATTTTTTTCTCTTCTACAGTGGAAAAATTACATCTCGAGAAGTGGAGCCTGTAGAACCCCAGGCCTGCCACCTTATTGAGGGACTCGGTATGTATTTGACCACAAGGAGCCAGCACAATTTTTTAGTCAATTGCCCTTAACTGAGTCTGCCAAATTATTTAACCCCATATTATTTTGTAGGTCTTCCTGGTATGGCTTGTGCCCATTCACTTTATCCAGACTACCCCTGGCCAGGTCCCCAGGAGGCTCCCAAGGCTGTTAACACATCTCCATCATCTGATAAATGTCTTTGATTACTACTTAGTTATGTACTTTCTTCTCTGTCTTCCTCTATCTCTCTTTCTTCCTCCATCCATCCCTTCTTCCTTCTTCATTTCTTGACAACATTTTTAGTTTTAAGTATTCTTTTCTTCAACATTTGCCAGCAAGCACCAAAGAGAAATTTGGCTTTTTATTTGTTCTCGAGAATTTCATAGCCTGCCTAGATGTGCTTTAAACATTAAAACCCACCACCAGCTTGCCAGCCTCTGAAATCACAGGCCTTCTTTCCCAGCCCTGAAAGGCCAGCTTTCCTGAGAGTTATCAATAACTGACATCTTTCTTATTTCCTCTGTGTTCTTCTCCCTGACAGCCAACTCTTAGTTCCAAATCCAGGGGTCATTCGCTTCCCCTTTGCTCCTTCCAGCATCCCCAGGAGACCTGTGGGTAGCAGTCTTCTCTCTGTCCCCCACAGGACTGACCTCACCTTCTGGGTGCTGCCACCATATTTGCTTGGGCTCCCAGCCACCCTTTGTGACACTCATGCCCACTAGAAAATAAGATGAAAAGTCAGCGAGATTCTGCTCATTGTCCTGGGAACATGTTGCTGTCCCGTTCTCGCCTTTGCTGATGACATTCTCTCCACCAAGTCCCATCACTGCCCACTGAAGTCAGCTGCAAATTCATCTCTCTCCTCTGCACTGTCATTGCCCTCAGAGCCCCTCCCAATGCCTGCCTCAGGGTTCATTTCCAAGCTGGTGTTCTCTGTCATTATCAGATTGTACACTCCTAGGGCCAAGGACTGCAACTCATTTATTGGTATGTGACAAGACAGCTTATTTGTGATAGGAGTTTATACTTCATTTTTCTTGCTATAGCTACTTTAAAAAAGGCAGAAAAGAAGCTTTTTTTCTACTCTTTTCTTCCTCACACACTCACAACTTCCACAAAAGAAAGAATAACCTGGGCTTTTTGTTCCCTATTCTTTCTTTTCTTTTTTCATTCTTTCTTTCTTGCTTTTTTTTTTCTATTTTCTTTTTTGTGTGAGACAGGTTCTTATGTAGCCAGGGATAGTCTCCAGCATACTTATGTAGCCAAGGATGACCTTGAACTTCTAACCTTCCTGTCTCTACCTCTCCTGTGCATCACCACACCCAGTTTATGTGGTGCAAAAGATAGAACCCAGGGCTTCAAGCGAATACTCTACCTGCTGAGTTGCATTCTCAGCTCTGCTCCCCAGTCTTAGAAATGGTTTTTACTGCCATCTGAGAAACAGAAAGAATGAAGACAGCTCCCCCCCCCCAGCCTTCTAGGGAATCTTCTAGGAGTGAATGAGACTATATGGATTTCTTAGCAGGGCACCTGCCTGACCTCCTTGGAGAAAGATGGCAAAAGAAGGGTCCCAGGGTGTCTTCAGGGAGGCTTACTGAGTGTCCTGTGTGCTCCAGCCTCAGCAAAGATCTTGTGCTGGGCATGGCAGTAGTAGAATTGTTAAAACTGGGAGGAGCCTCAGAGGTTTGGCAGGAAGGAATTAAACTTTCTGCTTGACTTTTAAGACCCACCAACTAGAATCATGCTAGAAGTCTGAGACCCAGGAATGACTCATATTGGGCTTCCATCAGCCTCACAGAATGGGAACCAGGATGAGATTTAATTAGATATGGAAAATAAGGAAATATTACATTCACCTACTTGTTTACTGTCTTGAGAGGTAATTTTCATATTCACTGCACATATATTTCTTAAAAGATATGAATGAACCTGCCAACTAACTCAGAGGTATAATTAGATAGAGGATGGCTAAGATCTAGTCCAATCTCAAGTTATATAAGTCAGTTAAATTCAAGAAACTAAAACCAGAGTTTGTACTGTAAGCCATAAGTCAATGTTCTGGTTATGCAAATATTTTAATATTTAGAAACTGGCTTAAAACAGATGAAAAAATGGCATGCTGCTTCTCATGTCTATTGCCATGCTTACATTTTATGTTTAAAGAGCCAAGCGATCATAGGCCATTTGTCAATACCGATGAATATCTAAAAATAAGCAGCTGTTTTATCGAAGGTGCTCGGCCTTCAGTGTTCTGCTGACTCCCTCGCAAGTGGCTGCATTCTCCTCTGCAGGGATCTGTGAGGTAGGTCTGCTATCTGTGCTTTGCAGGTAGGAGACTATGGACACACAGAATTTAGTTAGAGGCCCCATGGCCCACAGCTAGACCTTGATTAGGAGGGAATGGGGTGGTTCTCTTCAGTGCTTTGTGCTCCTTGTTGAATGACACTGACTGACTTATCTACTGACAGCATGGTTTTTTGTATTATTATTATGGAAGCTCCAGAGAAGTATTATGACAACAGAAAATGCAAACAGCTAGAAAATTTCTATAAGTAGGCTGACAAAGAAGAGGGCAGGCTAAATATGTAAACAAGGATGGCTAAGAAGATAGTAGTCAGAAGACCAAGCTTTTTGATGATAGGAGGTTTTAGGAAGCAGAGGATGACCACTGAAGGAGGGCAGAAGAGATGGGGGTTTCTTGTTCTATGATGTTTTAGTGAGAGAGAGGGGGAGAGAGAGAGAGAACAGGGTAGGAAGGAAGGGAGGGAGGAGGAAGGGGGAGGAGATTTTTGTTTTGGGTTGGTTTTATTACTGGGGATTATGAGAAATTGGGGAAAAGCAACATAAATGTTCAGCTTGCAGATGATCACAGTCATTCAAGCTTGGGAGAATGGAAGCTTGATATAGAGATCAGAGAACCAAGAGCCCTTGGGTGGAGATGGAAACCACAGGGCTGGGGTGTTGGTTGCTCTGCTGAGAGAAGCAGGCATGTACAGGCAGTGGTTGGGGCTGTTTCCATGCCTCTCTCTCTCCACTGGTCTTTTGTCTGGACTTCAAACCCTCCCCTATGCTCCCCCAGTTGCCTAGTGACAACCTAGTAACCCATTTCCCCAGATAAATCATGTTCCCATGTGTTCCAATTAATGTAACATGTAAAAGACCACCCCAGACATACTGATTTAAAATAACAACAAAGCTAGGTATGGTGAGACAGACCTGCTGATCGCAGCACTCAGGAGGCTGAGGCAGGAGAATCATGAATTCAAGTTCATTCAGGACTATCTAGGGAGACTCTGTCTGAAAAACAAACAAACAAGAAAACTCAGTTATTTTTCTTAAAACTACAGTTCAGTGGAAATAGTCGATTTGTTTAATATGCATCAACAAAGGTGATTCAGAGGTTGGTACCTCTCCATCTGGGATTCCCTGGCTTTTATCTCCACCTTGTGTGATCTCTACAGTCTTGGTTAACGGGGCTTGTTCATAGCTTTGGAAGAACCAGACTTTTCACATTTCATTTCATGACTCCCGAGGTACATGTTTGGGAGAGAGGAAGTAAGGGAAGGAGGAAAAGAGAAAGAGTGGGTGTGCACACAAGGAGCAGCTATGGCTGTCATTAAGCCTTGGATGTCACATGGCATTACATTGACTGCCTTTCATTTATGAAGGCAGTTCCAAAGGTCCACCCTTAGCGGTCAGGGTTCAACCTTACCTCTCAGTGAGAGAGTATAAACAGCTTATCTTAAGAAGAGCATGTAGCTGTGATTCACATTTGTTTTGATGGTTTTAGATAATAGTTGGCCACATCAGATAACCAGTGGCTTCAGAATCAGTCCTATTCTCTTGGGCCCAAATCTTATGTAGATGCATCTTCCCTGCCATCCCCATTTTCAGCCTATAATCCAAGGTTATGGATTGTATGCCTCCTTTCAAAGAAAAATATTCAAGACCAGTTCGCAATGAGATGAGGAAGGAGTCTGATTAAACTTTTTCAAATTCATTATATTCAATATTCCATGCCAAAATTGACTGCCTTTATCACACAGAACTATTACTCAAGAATTTCCAAGTAGGTTATATAATGATAGATTTTTTAGGCCTCAACAAGTTGGATGATGGCAATACTTGGCAGAGAGGCTTGTAAGCCAGCTTCACAATGGCAACCTTATGAATTTTATCACAGTGGAATAATGCTAACTTTCTCAGGACATGCCCTGGGAATTGTTATTTAAAGATAAATCTAGGATATGAATTTATCTTATAGTGATGTGTCTTTTTCTCAAGAAAAGAGAGTTCCAAGAATAAAATTTATTATGTGAGGAGTCTGATTCCATTGTTCTTAGAGAGTAGCTATACCTCTGGGATTCTTGAACGTGAATATGTTTTCCCCAATAAGTGGTTGAAAAAGTCAATGGAGTTTTCAAAAGGAGTTCAAAGTTTGGAATGTTGTATTTATTTTTAAGTCTTTATGCATCTTTCTGATTTTGTGTGGTTTTTGTTTTTTTGCAGAAAATGGCTCTGAAGATATTGATATACTTCCTAGTGGGCTGGCTTTTATCTCCAGTGTGAGTATTTTACGTGCCCCTCTGATGATCACATCAATAGCTGTATAGACAGTCCACTAATGTTGCCAGCTAAAGCAGCCAGATGGACTCTAGATCCCCTTCCCACTTCTGGGTAGACAAGTCAACTACAAAAGCCCAACAGCAATCTGGAAAGCTAATTAGAACGCCACAGGGATGCCCAGCTTCACCTGTCTCACGTGGGCAGCTCCCTGTGGTCAGCAGCATCCTCACTAATCTAAAAGTGAGTATCAATGTCCATTTGATTCCCCAGTAGGTCTCCAGGTCTGCTCTGTTGCTGACCATCCTCCTCACTGTCCTAATGGGTGGGGCTTCAGAGTCTGGTATCACCATCTACTTGCTAGGATTCTTGGCACAGCTGCCTGTGTTTGGAGTTCTAGAAATGTCCATGGGTTAGATGTGAACCATATTGCCTGATTCGCAACCCTGAGTACATTCCCTTCTGGAATCTCTGTTATTTCTTCCAAGTCTTTTTGTTTTTTATCCAAAGAGTAGAGAAGAGGCTGCATTTTGTTCAGTACCTCCATGATGAGTTTCAGATGATCAGGAAGCCATGCTAAGGACTAAAAACCAATAGACAAAAGAATTGAGTGTTTGTGAAATGTTAGCAATTACCATGCATTTGTTAAGTCAGTTGAACATTGGAATAGACACCAAAATTTTGTTCTTTTCTTTTTTTTTGTGGTGCTGAGGATTGAGCCCAGGGCTTATACATGTTAGTCAAGAACTCTACCCCTGAACTAATCCGATTTCGAAAACTTGGACTTTTAAAATATTTTTAGTGTGAACGATTTTTTTTTGGTGCTAGAATTGTATGTTTAATATTCTATTTTTGGTTGTTAAAATACCTTAAATAACATGAAATTTAAGTTTAAATGTTTTGGCAAAAAAATGAAACACCTATACCAATCATAGCTGAATTTCCAAATTCTTAGGTATACACAGTAGAGACCGGTAATTTTATATTTGTATTTTAAATGGTGAGTAGTAGAATTTTACTTCTTTACTTTTCTTCCAAAAATAAAAAATAAAACAAAACTGCCTAGATAAAGCATTTTCTTTCCTGATCCTAATTTTCTATTTTTAAGTTAGATTTTCAGTGCAATACCAAATAGGCTTTCAAAAGTTATTATTCTATAATTGCTAACTATATACTATATATGTCTTTTTATTAAGAAATAACAGTGTCATTCCTACTGTATAACTTTTTCTCTATTTTCATGGAATTATTGCTAAACAGATAGAGAAAATATTTTCATCACAAGTATTGCATGTGAGATGTCAACATGCCTCTCTGAATAATGAGTCTGTTGTAAACAGACAATTCAAACTCAGAGCTAAGGCATATCATCTTTGATTTCTAATCTGTGCATTCAGTATCTTGTTCTCTGTGGCCTCTCTCCTCACTGTCTTCCTTCTTAGATGATGGTTGTTTGGAGGCTGTGGATTTAGCGAGCAATTCTATGCAAACAGATATTTTTAGTCTTTCAGAGGTGCCAAGGAGGATATTTTCTTCCCTGTCTTGGGACTTGGCTGGCTTCTCTTGCCTGCAGGATTACTCTCTTCCTAATGCAGTGCCAGCTAACTCCCTGAAGAGGCACTCAGCCTCCCTAGGCCAGTCTGCCCTAGTGCTGTTGCTAGGATCATGTAAACTGTTGTGTACAACATCCTGAACTGCTGCATTCTTTTACTACATTACCGGATGTCAAGTTCCTTGAATCCAGGACCTTGCAATGTTCATTCCCTTACCTGGCACCCAACACACCACTAGGCATGTGCAGGTGCTGGAATGTGTACTGAGACATGTTGGTGAATGAGGATTGTTGAGGGTTTCAATGCATGTCCACGCACACCTGCAGTGTGTTGGGAAAATAAAAGGCTGATAAATAAGTAATAAATAAGAGAAAAGGCTATACTTTCTGGAGACAAGTCCTAGAGAACAAGGGACCATAAAAACTGATGAAAGAATTAGTGGGTAAAAAAAGAGGGCTAGTTCTTCTTCAAGGTAAGAGGAGAAAGGAAGAAGATGGATAAAACTAAAGGATTCCTGGCAGAGGAAGAAGAGTGTTACAGGAAATTCATATTCATTGGCAGGGTCTCCCTAGAGTAGGACAAGGTAAAACCATCCATTCAGATGAAGAGGAATGAGGTGTGGACTCTGGAAGACCATAACATTAATTTAGAACTCATAATTGGAGAAATACAATGGATTAACTATGAAAATGAACAGAAAAACCCAATGAACAATACTGAATGTCCAGCTGAAGTTGTGATGATGTGATTGTAACAAAAGTTTTTCATGTGATTTTAGATGTGCCATTTTAAAAGAACTAAACCAGAGCAAAGAGTTTGTTTTGATACCAAAGTTAAGGTGATGACTTCCTTATGAATGCTCTTTACTTTATGGGGATAAAAACTAATTTGGAAGCCAAAGCTGGGAGTCAGGGACTTGCCAATCCATCCTCAAGGTGTGCTGACCAGCGAAAATTAGGATTAATAGTGCAGCTCTAGTGGCTTCAGAGGCTCTCTTCTGACAACACAGGGCACAAGATTTGGATATAAGGGGACAGTTTTGGAAAAATTTGAAAATGTAGGTGGAAACTTCCAGAGTATATTGACTACTTCAAGGTGAAGGGCAATGGAAGGACCAAGAAGTATAAGTGTGCATGAGTGTAAGTGTGTAAGACAGAGCAAAGTAAGGACAGGGACAAAACGAGAAGGAACAGCAGGGAGGAGAAAATTTAAATCAACTACACATGGAGGTAAGGGTACAGGAAAAGACAGAGGGCTGTTGATATATATACACATGGAGGTAAGGGTGTGTAATGGTTCTGTTGTCAACTTGACCTTATTAGTAGTCTTGGGTGGGTCTCAGGGTATTCACAGGAAGGCAGTCCTCTCAGTAGGGGGCTGGACATAAGGAAGCTCAGGGGAGCTAAAAACAAACATCCTTCCTGGGCAGGCAGAGCAGAAAGGAAATTCCAAAGAATCTGGAAGTCAACAAGTCTTGGCTAGGGTTGTAAGACCCCTCCCTAAGGCAATATAAAGGGGGGAAAATCTTCTGTCTTCCTCCCCTGCCTGTTTTGCTTTTGTGTGTGTGGTGTTGGTAATGGGTTTCTCTCTCTGCTTGGACCTGTGAAAGGGGGCCAGCCTCTTTCAACATTATGAAACTTCCCCTGGATCTGTAGCTTCAATACATCCTTTACCCCCACAAACTGTGCCTGGTTTGGAGATTCATCTCAGTGGTATGTGGCTGACTACATAAGGGTGCAAGAAAAATTAGAAGGCTTTTGGGACATATATATCAGAGTGACAGGGAAGAGATATGAGGAGGAAATCGTTTTGTATTGGGCATCGAAGGTTTGACACAATGAACTTGGATGCACAAAAGCACAATCCAGGCATCCAGGATATCCAATGGCTATTTGCTAAACACTTGACCCTACAGGTAGAAAGGGTCGCTGTTCAAGAACTGTAATAATTTTTTTGTAATATTTTGGGGAAAGGATTCATGTGAGAATATTCAGATATACCTGTAGGAAAAGAATAGGTTAGAAACATTTAACTTCATGACACTGGTACTCTTGTGCTAAATTTATGTCACTATTTGTGACTGTATAATGCAATAAAGTCAGGGATGAAAGTGAAAAAAAACCTCAGTCATACACACCTTCTGTATGCTTTGAGGGAAAGAAATTATAGGCTATCAGGACTGGAAAGAGTGTAAATAGTCATAGGTTTCACCATCCTCACGTTGTAGAAAAGGCACTTGAGGCTCAGGCAGACCAAGGGACTCACACATGCAGCCCAGCCTCCTGCATTGTGATTTGGGTTTAACTCTTTCTAAATTAAAAATTCCTCTTCAACTCACGCATGGCTCTTTCTGTATCACAGCCAATGCTTGGTGTCCTCCCAGATCAGATAATAGCCATAGCTGACAGAATGAAAAATCCCCCAAATCTAAATGAAATGCTGAACCTGGAACATTGTTGTTTAGTTTTGAGATTTTAGCTTCCATTTGAAAATATTGTTTTAATATGCAGATGTGTGCAGACTTATTCTCTGTTTTTTAAAGGGATTAAAATATCCAGGCATGCCAACATTTGCCCCAGATGAGCCAGGAAAAATCTTCCTGATGGATCTGAATGAGCAGAACCCAAAGGCACAAGTGCTCAGGATCAGTGATGGATTTGACAAAGAATCATTTAACCCACATGGGATCAGCACTTTCATTGACACAGGTAAAATCTGCATGATTTAGCATAAAGGGTAATGAGGGGAAGAAAAGATATCATCCCCTGCTACTAAACCAGCATTCAGGCTAAAGGGGAAGGACAGCTGCTATTCTACCATAGAAATGTATGCAATCTGTGTGGAATTTTAGGTGTGTGTAAAAACATTTTTTTGAACATTACATCAAAGAGGGGAGATTTCTACTGGGGATCTTGAGTGGTCTTCTCTTCCTATCCATTTTCCTTTTTTGTTTCACGATCGTATTCCATTTGAATACCACACTGAGAAATCTAACACATAAACTAAAGATCCTTCGAAAAATCAATGTGTAATATTTAAAAATGTACCTTAAGGGAAAAATAGATACATTGGACACATAAAAATTAAAAGTTTGTTCTTAGTCCTAAAAAACCACCACTAAGAAAATTTAAAAGTTCAAAAAGTTACAGATAATATTGGAGTAAGGGCTGGGAAGATAGACTAGTCAGTAAAGAACTTGCAAGTATGAGTACCTGAATTCAATTCCCAGAACCCACATTTAAAAAGCCCAGCATGGTAGCATGTACCTGTAATCCCAACATTGAGGAGGAAAGATAGGACGACCCCTGGAGGTGGCTAGTCTAGCCTAATTCTTAAGCTCCAGGGCAATGAAAGATCCTGTCTCAAAGGATATGGACAGTGTCTCCTGATCTTTACATGTAAACACACACACACACACACACACACACACACACACACACACACACACACACAGCCAGATGCTCAAAGTGGCACATGCATCTGGAGCTCTTTTGCAGTGTCAAGAGGTCCTGAAGAGCCCATACTCTCTCCTTGTAAATAAGCAAAGAGTTTTTCTTTTCTTTTCTTTTTATTTTTTGAAAGTAAGGCTGGGCTTGGTGACATGCCTTTAATTCCAACACTCGGGACACAGAGGTAGGAGGATCACTGTGAATTTGAGGCCACCCTGGGACTACAGAGTGAATTCCAAGTCAGCCTGGGCTACAGTGAGACCCTTTCTCGAAAAACAAACAACAACAACAACAAAACAAAAGAAAATAAGAATGCTTAAAGATTATTTTTACATGTGTATCTAGCAGATCTTTCCTCATCTCCTTTGTTGGACATTAACACAGATTTGTTTGATATTTCTTTAAAAAATGGCACCTTTGAAAATGCTTACTTGCATACTGCTCTGCTGAACATGTATCTGAAGTCTTATTGGACTTTTTGTTTGCTTCTCAAGCCTTGCTTTGAAAAATAATTATGCCCACCAGTTTTTCTTTGCTCTAAAGTTTACACAGCATTTTCACATCTTAAACTTTATCCTTTAACATAAAACTCTGGCTCATTCAGTGAATTCATTCTAATGTTTTGGTCAACTTACCTCTAAGATATTTCTGGAATCTGTGCACATCTCCCCCATCCTGATGCCTCAGCCAAGTCCAAGCCCACAGCCTGGCTTCCCTAGAATCTGCCTTGGCTTCCTAATTACCTTCATTCTCACGATACCTCAATCCATTTTCATAAGGAGACTTCCTTTAGGCAAGTCTGATTGCACAGCTCTCTTCTTTAGAGTCTCCGTAGTATTTCCATTCCTCTGATGGAAAGAAGGACCGGGTGTCTGAGTGTTTCCCAGGCCAATTGTGCAACCTGCAGGCTTTCTCTATCTTCAGTGGACTCCACATTCCCTCAGCCTCTCGAAACTGGCCACACTGGAACTTTTAGTTCTGTAAAGTTCCCAATGCCTCGGGATCTTTCTGTGTGGGCCTTCCTCTCTCTGGAATGTCTTCTTACCATTTCTGGCTTGCTTTTCCTCACCATTCAAGCCTCAGCTAAAGGCTAAATATTACCTTGTCTGAGAAGCCTTTCTGGTCAACTGGTTTCATGCTACATACCTTGTTAAAATTCTTCTCAGTATATTTCTTCCTTCTGCACTTATCTAAATGGGAATTTTTGAATGACGAAATTTAATTTGTTTCCCTTTCCTGCCATAACTCTGTAGAAAGCTCTTCCCATCTGAGACCAAAGCTTAAATGTCACTCTCAGACAGGTGCCACTCTATGGAAGGAACCTCCCTCAGCTAGTGTTTTTGTTTTGCTTTGTTTCTAATTTATTGACTAGCTTTTCCTCTTTGATTTCTTCTCCAGATTATAATCACCATCAAGGTATAATGTATCTTGTTAGTCGCTGGAATCCCAGAATCTAGCCAGGTGCCTAGTGCACAGTAGGAGTTCAGCAAACAGGTGTTCAGTGAATAAGTGAAAAGAATGTGTGGGCTAGGGTGGCACATGGTAATTCTCAATTTAATAGGATTTAGAAACTCCTATGGACCTTATTTCTAATCCTATGACTTTTACTGGGGTGTAATTAGGAAGCCAAGCTGTACTTGAACAATCCAAAAAAAATACACACTTTTTACCTGTCACTATACTGCCATAAGACATTTTATGAGAGAAGATGTAATAAATGATCTGATTAACCCACAGCTATTTCATTCTGTAGAATAGTATTCAAGCCAGGGTTATTGGGAGGTGGGTGAGATAGGATCACTGTACAGATGAGCTCTTAGTCACATAGTAAGACTTCTGGAAGTTGGGTTGAGTTGGATGAATCTCCAGATTTATGGAGGTTGGGGCTTTTGGAGAATCCTCCAAAGTTATGGGAGGAAAGGATTTATTGAAGCTTCAGATCCAGGGGAGGTTCCATAATAGTGAAAGAGGCTGGTCCCCTTTCTCAGGTCCAAACAGAGAGAGAAACCCATCAGCAACAGCATACACACAATAGCAAACAGGCAGGAGGGCTAAGGAGAGAATTTCTTTCCCTTTATATAGCCTTAGGGTGGGGTGTTGCAACCCTTTCCCAGATTTAATGGCTTCCTGAGACCTTTGAATTTCCTTTCTCCATTGCCCACACAGAAAGGGATTTTAATTTCCAATTTCCCGAGCCTCCTTACATCCTGCCCCCTAATGAGAGGGCTGCCTTCCTGTGAACAACAGAGACCCACCCAAGATAATTAAAAAGCTCAAGTTGACCACAAAACCTAACCATCACATGAGTATATTACGATTGGCAGCCGTTTTATTATTGGTCACCTTCCTTAATCACCCGTGTAATTCATAAAGCTCAGATGTCACACACGTAGTGCTAAGGATGGAATGAGGAAGAAGAGAACAAATTGCCCTCACAAAGCAGACCTGCCTTGTGTGGAAGAGAGGTCCAGGAGCGACACTAGAATGGTAAAACCAGGGCAACCTGAACCCACATGGTGTCCTGTAAAACGGTTTGGTTGACTGGCTGTTCAGGGGTGAAATCCAACCCACATTCTGTTTGTCAAGTCCTGGCCCTGGAGAAAGGTTCTCCTTTGAGGGAGCAGCTTTCCTTAATTTGAATAAAATAACTTAGTATATTTCAAGGGCCATGAAGTATAAGATTGCCTGTCTCAGCTCAGACTGAACTTGCTCCCTCACATGCTTGGTGTCAACATCAGGGAAGCGAGTAGGGACAGGGAACACAGCTCAGGTCCTACAGTGAGAGTGGGGTCCAGCTTTAAAGCCCCAGTGCTCCTCAGCTCTACAGAGAATACAGTGCTGTGAGAGGCCAGCTCACATAGTTCACAGGTCCTTGTCTCGTGCTAGAGGATCACTGTCTAGCTGGGACATACTGCTGTTATTGCTGTTTTCTTAAGATACTTAAACGTAGGTTATAATGTAGACAATGCTCACACACCCAAAATCTCTCAGTAAAAATTTGTTTGCTTTCACTAACTTGCTGAAGCACCATGTAGGGAAATCACACCCCTGTTTACTTACCACTGTAATTCTGTATCTTCCTGTTGGAGACAGTATTTAGGTGAGGCTGTGGAGAACATTCCACAAATAGCTATGTTCTTCTCAATGGGTTGGTATTGGTCGAATTGCTTTGTTTGAGCTTCAGTTTACTCAGAAACAGAGGATTCTAACTTTTGTCTTCATTACCTGTCAGATGGTCTGTAAGGGCCAAATGCAGGGCACATGAAGGAAACCTTTGCACAGTGGTGCAGGACTTGAGCTCAGGAATTCAAGATAATCCTGAGCAGTATAAGAAGAACCCATCTCTAAAGAAGAGAAAACTAAAACCCTTGGAGGAGAGCAGTTTTTAAAACTAGTCTCATAATGGTTGCAATAGAAGTAAACTTCTTGGAAATGATACCTCTTTCCTATTTAGACCACACTGTTTATCTGTACGTTGTGAATCATCCCCACATGAAGTCCACTGTGGAGATATTTAAGTTTGAAGAACAACAACGTTCTCTCAAACACCTGAAAACTATCAAACATGAACTTCTCAAGAGGTATGGAATTAAAGTATTGTGTATTTCTATTTATGTTCCTCTCCGCTGTGGGCTTTGTTTTCTTTGCTTCTGCAGGCTTTCTTAAACTTTTGTTTTGTAGCATTTTTTTTTCCCTAAAGCCTTCTAAAGCTTCCCATGGTGACTCTGCCCAGCACCACACTGGAAATTGCTGCGTTCGGTATTGAATATCCTCATGTTTTCCAACTTTCTGAAAGCACTTTAATCCCATAAAGGTGCTCAATTAGATTCCCAGCTCTAATTCCATCCTCTCTACCACAGCAACTCAATACCTACTATTGTGCCTTCTCTAAACACCTACTCTCTTTTCTGGTTGTCCTGGTAGGGCATATTCTGTGAGCTTAACCCACTAGGTGTTACCACTAACCTCCAGGTGAGCTAGTTCTTTGTATTTTAAATTTTAAAGTTTAATTTAAATTTTAAAGTAGAGTTTGATTAAAAAAAAGTATGTGGGCACTTATAAAAATTACATTTGTTAAATGTTGATTGTGTGTTGGGCATTATGTCAAAATACTTCTTTTAATTTAATTCTCACGCAGCCTTTAGTAATGCGTGTGAGTAAACTGAGTCTCAGAGGAGCTGTGGGCCGGGTAACTTGCCTGAGTCACACAGTTTGTGATTGACATAACCATTAGGAAAGCCCAGATACATCTGAAATCAAAACAGAGTTCTCAGATGCAATGCCTTTCTTATTGCGTTAAGAAAAAAAAATGGTGTTTTTAGTGGAGAGGTATCTCAGGCTGATAATGAATAATGACACATTTTTCTCTTGGACCATATACTCAACCCTTAGGGGTAAGTTCCTAAGCAGTAGAAGTTGGCTTCTCTGTGGGTGAGAAGAACAGGAGAAGAAAAGGAAGTGAGTTCATCCCCTTTGCTCTTTTTCTCAACATCCCTTGTGGGTTTCTCCTCAAAGAATTTGAGGGCAACAGGATAAGAGGGCTGAAGTTTTTGAACTTTTCCCCAAATGGATACTGCCGCATTTTGAAGCCATGGTAGATTTCCACAGGGTTGCTGGGAAACTGGACAAATCTGTGCTTTAAATTCCTCAGGAAAGCAAGAATTCTCTCATTGATATGACTTACCTCACTGGAGGCCTGTAAGGATCAAATCCAGTAGCATACAGCCTCTCAGAAGGAATCCCGAGAAAGTGCACCCTCACCTGATATAGAGCCACTTTATGAGTAAATTTAATCCAGGGAAGCAGAAGTTAGAGACCAATCTGAAGTAAAGAAGGGATATTATATCCTACAAAATACACATGTTGAAATTTCTACCCCACATGCCCCAGAATATGACATTTTTGGACATAGAGTCATTGCTAAAGTAATTAAAGTAATTAGATGAAGTCCTTATAGAGTTGCATCCATTCTTAATCCACTATGGCTGATGTTCTTATAACAGGATAGACGGATACACAGGGAGAGCAGCAGACAAAGATGGATACTAACTTTAAGTGAGGCAGCTATATTCCAAGGAATGCCTGGGGCTGCCAGAATCTGGAAACCTCAAAGACAGATCTTTGCTCAGAACCTCAGAGGGAACATGACTTTGCTAACACCTTGAATTCTAGACTCTTAGTCTCCAGATGTGTGACAATAATGTTGTTCTAAACCATCTAATTGACGGTACTTTGTTATGACAACCGTAAGAAATACAGGGGAGAGTCATAGCAAATGCCTTTCCAAGCCAGCAATGCTAAGTGCACTAGACTCCCTGAAATCATGGAGTTATACTCCAAAAACAACATAAGCCTCATTTCCCAACAGTCTGATCAAGATAAGAGAGAGGGAAGAATTTATCTATCAGCATGGTCTCCCGTAGTCAGTGGTATCTCAAAGGGACTTTCCATCCTTTCATGCCTGATCTTGTACAAGTCAAGCCTGGCACTCTCCACTTTGAAGAAGTGCAGTGAAGAAGTCTGCATTGGAAGGCCAGAAGCACACCACACAGGTAAGGCTAGGCACCAGGAAGTTGCACCTTGCTCAGGACCAAAGCTACTATAACTATAAAAAAATAAAATATTCATCTCTTCTCACTGAATTTTGTGGAAGCAAAGAGTGTGAAAATAAGTCACTGAAAGAATTCACATGGCAATATAAAACCTGAGCTTTTGTGAGATTCTTTGTTCCCTAGTAATTAAGGTCTACTTTTAAAAATTAATGCACATGCTGATATATGTAAATATTAGTAACTTTGACAACCATCAGGATATTAAAATACCTTATGGGTTTCTCTCTTTTTCTTTTTAGTGTGAATGACATTGTGGTTCTTGGACCAGAACAGTTCTATGCCACGAGAGACCACTATTTTATGAACTTCTTCATGTCACTTCTTGAGATGGTCTTTGATTTTCACTGGACTTATGTTCTTTACTACAGCCCAAAAGAGGTCAAAATAGTGGCCAAAGGATTTAGTTCTGCCAATGGGATCACAGCCTCACTAGACCAGAAGTATGCTCTTCCATAACTGTTCTGCCCTTTGCCCTTGATATTTTGAAGGACTTCTCTCAAGAGCTACTTAACTTTCTGAGGTTCAAGTTGAATCAATGACTGGAGGGTTCAGGTGGGGCTGTCATTTAGATTAAATGTGTGCTCTTTAACTATTTGTTCCCTGGAGTTTCAGGTTCTCTCAAATAGAAAGAAGGAGACACAAAATAAGGCCCTTGTTCCAAATTCTTATATAACTCTAAAGTATTCTTTCCCAACATACTAAAAAGCCTCTTATGAAACCAGAAGGTATTTCACCATTCAGGCTAAGTTAGGCTAACCCAAAACTCTACCCACAGAGGGAGGGCTACCTCAGACTTGGCTTTGTGACAGTGTAAATTTCATCTTGCTGATTTATGACAGATTATTTAATGGCTGATTTTAAGCAGCATGAAATTTTATGAGGAAACACTCTTGATAAGTGCTTGAAGATGAAAGGCTTTTAAAATAGAGAAGTACCATAAATATTAACATGTAAATTTGAAATAATGAACAGAGATGATCATTGTAGAAAATGCCTCTTAAGAGTTCTTCCTGTTTAAAAGCATGCTCTGAACTTCATGGTCACCTCGTTCTGTTTTCAAGCACAAGATTTTTTTAATTAAATATTTTTATTTATTTGCAAGCAGAGAGAGATAGAAGATACAGAGAGAATGGATACACCAGCATGAGATTTTTAAAAATAAATTTATTTTGTTTATTGTTAATAAGTAGAATCACTGTATGAATAAGTCTTGTGTTGGTACCCCCATTTCCCTCCTCCCTGGCCCCAATCCACTGAGGGCCCTCCTCAGAGGGATTGCTGGAAGGTTCAATGGGATGGAGGGCTAGGAGATGGAAGCATGAGATTTTTGAAGTATAGACTTTTCTTCTGTTATTTTTCAAGGAAGGGTCTCACTGTAGCCCTGGATGATCTGGAATTACTGTGTAGTATCAGGGTACCCTTGAACTCACAGAGATCTTCCTACCTCTCCCTCCCAAGTGTTGGGATTAAAGGCTTGCACTATTGTGCTCTGCCAAAGTACAGAAAGTATAGACTCTCTTTGTCTTTTTTTGTTGGTTTGCTTTTTTTGAGGTAGGGTCTCACTCTAGCCCAGGCTGACCTAGAACTCATTCTGTAGTCCCAGGCTGGCCTGAAACTCACAGGGATCCTCCTACCTCTGCCTGAAGTTAAAGGTGCATCCAGTTTGCCAGGCCTTTTTGCCTTTAACTGCCCATCTTTTCCTCCATTCAATTTAATGAAATTTGTAATTCCTAAGTAGTTAGATTGATCCTCTATGTCAGATAGACCCCCATTTTGTCCCTTTATCATCATATTTCATATTCAATGCCTATTTAATACATTTCAATAATAGTAACATTTTCATTCCATTATCTTATTTAATAGTGTTTTAGGAAGGCATCACAGTGGTACTTCCAACTAGTGTGACTTCTTATACCTTTTCTCAAGAGTAAGGGTTAGCATCATATCTCATTCCTACTTATTTAAATGCAAATGTTACTTACTTCCCAGATACATTTATGTAGCTGATGTTACTGCTATGAACATCCACATAATGGAAAAACATGATAACTGGGATTTAACAGAACTGAAGGTAAGAGTACCCAGAAGACCCACTCCACAAGGCTTCTGACATTCGTCCTTCCCTTGACCAAGGTGTACATTCCTTGAATGAAGGAACCATGACTATTTTAGAGCAATCTGGGGAGATGCATGCACAGTTTTACCATGCAATCACAGAGCTCCCAAGAATACCAGTTTCTTGTGTTGGACAGGAAATGTTGGTGGGTGGCAGGGAGGACAGGGAAGAACATTGAGATAAGGTTCTCACTACTTCATTTGTGTTGGAAGGTGATACCATTGGGCACCTTAGTCGATAACTTGACCGTTGACCCTGCCTCGGGAGACATTTTGGCAGGATGCCATCCTACTGGCTTGAAGCTGCTGCTGTATGACCCCAAGGACCCTCCAGGGTCAGAGGTAAGTGCTGATACTTCTTGGAACTCACAGGCAAGGCTGCAAGAATGAACTACAAGGGACTCATGTGGGTCACTTCTGATGTAGCAAAACTGAACAAAGCCCACTTACAGAGGCACTGACCAGGGCCAATGTCATATCAGTGCCTGACTTTGCAAGGGCCTTCTTTCTTGGCTATTGGGATTGACAGGAAAACCTGTTAATGCATTCCTAGGTTGGCTTACCAAGTTTTGAACCAGAAGGTAGACTCAGGACAGGTCTGGCAGTGTAGCAAAGAGAGAGACATGTATGGAGCCATATTTTTTTAAAATTTTTTTGTTTATTTATTTGCAAGCAGAGATAGGTGCACAGAGAGAACGAGCATGCCAGGGTCTCCAGCCACTTCAAGTGGTCTCCAGATGTGTGTGTCACTTTGTGCATCTGGCTTTATGTGGGTACTAGGAAATCCTCAGGTTGTTAGGCTCTGCAGGCAAATGCCTCAACAACTGAGCCATCTCTCCAGCCCTGGAACCATGGTTTTTCACACCACCTAACATAAAGCCCAAATAAAATGGTCTAAATAATCATGGTCTCAAAATTAAATGAATTTTTGTTTGTACATCATCATACATATGATAGCATTAAAGAATGTCTCCTTTTAAAGATTTTGTGTTTGTGGAGTGCATGATTCTTCTATAGGGGTGCCTCAATGATCAAAATCATTTTAGCTCGCTAAAGTAGAATAACCAGTCTGTTTTGGTGCTTAGATGTTATGAGACCATTAGTACTCTCATCAGAAGAAAGACTTCAGCTACACAGATTTTATCTTATTGATTTATAGAAAATTCATTTGTCCTGGAATATTTGGGAAGGAAAAGATCTCTAAGTAGCTGTTTGCTCAGAGAGAATACCATAATACTGATGAGTGATGCTCTCTTGGCAGGTACTACGTATCCAGAATGTTCTGTCGGACAAGCCCAGGGTGAGCACAGTCTATGCCAACAATGGCTCTGTGCTTCAGGGCAGCACCGTGGCTTCTGTGTACCAAGGGAAGATGCTCATCGGCACCGTGTTTCACAAAGCCCTGTACTGTGTACTCTAGACTTCAGATATCTCCAAAAGTCTACATGTTTGGGAAAAATAAACTTGAAACCATAAGTGGAATGGTTATTATTTCAAAATGCAAGTAAAAGTGTATCTGCTTTTTCTTAGGGCTAGAAGTGAAGGTGCAAAGACTACCCACACAATTGTAAGGTACTGTCAGGCCAACCAGAAGCCAAAGCCTTCTACTCTTGATGGTACATCCCCAATATTCTTCCTATAGTGGGATGTGTGGGTTGTGGCTGCTGTGCCCTCCAGCCCACCCTGAGCCCCCTGATAACTATGAAACAAAATTGCATCCTTCAACTGTGATTTTCTGAGTCACCTGCCATCCAGACCAGGGGAAAAGCTAATATTTAGTAGTCACACTTCATACTGTCTTCTTCCTGTTAAGTGGGCCACCAGTTGCCAATCAAGTATCTCAGTCTACAGCTTACAGCATGAGACCCCAAAGCCTGCTTGGAACTTGTATATTCTCTAAGTTCAGTTACATGCAGAACTGGGTTCTGCAAATGTGATCAAGGCACACCACTCAGCTAGGGTGGGTAGTGTGCTACTGTGTTCTTTGGAGTAACCCTTATCTTGTAGCATACCCAGATCACAAGTTTTGCTAATCTGCTTGCCTCTGAACCAGGAGATGGAGCCTCAGGCAGTTAATTATCTTGAAGTATCTTCAGCTTTCTCTACTGTTAACTCAAAAGACATTTATTTAGCAGCTTCCTATAGATGGGTCACTGACAGATCTGAAATGTATAAAATGGCTATGGTCTGAAGTCCCATCTTAAGGACCAACCCAAACTGAGTTTCGTGAGAATAAATAAATAAAAGCATCCCGTTTTTGTCTGGTGAGATGGCTCTGTAGATAAGGGTTCTTGCTTATAAAGTCTTCCTACCTTAGTTTAATAACACACGTAAAGCCAGATGCAAATTGGTACAAGTACCTGTGATCACAAAATACCTACAACAATGGGGGGGGCTGACCTGTACACCCATGCCAAGGCATGTGTGTGCCCATAAACTAATAAATAAGTAGATAAATAATGTTTTAAGGAACAGTTTAGAAAGTAATCCATTCTTGGCCAAAACCAAGACAACCTTTAACAAGTCATTAATGGGAATCAGTATATCCAAGTACTTCTAGTGACTTCTATCAGTAATGGTTGGTTGACTGTTTTTTCTGTCTTTCTTGGAATGAGGAGTTATAGACAACCATTTATATCCTAGAGCATATCTAGGGGAGAGGGAGGTGGCTGAGTGAATAAAGCACTTGCTGCTCCAGCTGCAGAACCTGAGTTTGACCCCCAGACCTCATGTGAAAAGCCTGGAGCCATGTCAGACTTCTGTAATCCCAGTATGATGATGCTGATAATGACATGACACGGGAGGTGGGGGCTGGGAAACTTCCTGGAAGCAGAGAATGGAGGCAAGGACCAACCACATAGCTGTCCTCTGACTTCCATACGTGCACTAGCGTGCACAAGCCCACACTCACATTCATGCACATCCCCACACACAAATTAAACAAATAAATTTTTAAAAAGTTTTGTACTAGGGTAAAATTCTACCTTTTCAAGCCCATGCAATCCTTCCTGATTTAGACACAAGACTTGGTAATTTTCATTCCTTCAAGAAAGGAATGACCTGGTTTTGCACAGCAGAAACCATTCTACATAAAAAAGGAAAAAGGGGATAAATAGATCCAGAAAATAAGGTGTCCACAAAATGCTTGGGCATTTCCTTTAAATCATGAATGAAGATGAAGATTCTCAATTTTGCCGTAACATTGGGTATTACAAGGTAAGAAGTCCTGGTCTGTGCTGTGTAATTAGAAAAACAAATAGTAAGGCAAAGGAAGAGATAGAACTATTCCTGTTTGTAGGTGACATAAACAGCTACTTGGGATTAAAACAATAGAACAAAGACTATAACATTAGATGTAGCTAGATACACTGTAACCTACATTAGCAATGACAGCTATAAGTTTCAACCCAAGAAGCCATACCAATCAAAATGGCAATGAAAACTAGGTAACATCCAATAAACATTAACCAAGACTAAATAGGAACTCTATGAAGACGATATTAAATTCCTAGCAAAAGACCTAGGGAATATTCTAAATATATTTTTAAATATCTTGGATGAGGTCAATGTATGAGGATCTAAATTCTAAATTCTAATACCAGTAATAATTTAAAAAATATTTTATTTATTTATTTGCAAGCAGAGAAATACAGACACAGAGAAAGGCAGAGAAAGAGAATATGGGTGGGTCAGGACCTCTTGCACTGCAAATAAACTCCAGATAGCATTACAACTTTAAGCATTTGGCTTTAAGTAAATACTGGTGATTTGAACCCGGGTTATTAGTCTTTGCAGACAAATGACTTAACTGCTAAGATATCTCTTTAGCACCAGTATAATTTTTTTTGTGGTGTGTAAACATTATGAAATTTTATTCAGCTGTTAAGAAAAATGAAACCAAGACATTTGCAGTATTTCCACCAGAAAGCTGAATATATGCAAGTCTAGTATTTCTAATAGCTAAGTGTGATCATCAGTCTCTATTATTAATCTTATTGGATCAGGAATAAAGGAAGAGATATGTCTCGGGCCAGTTTCAGGGCATTTCCAGGAAGGATTGAGTGAGGGAAGAAGGACTCACCCAGAGTGTTGGAGCCAGTTCAGTAGCCAATATATAAAGCACTTTTGGCTCCCCACCTTTTCTCCTACACCATCTCAGCCATTCTTTGCTTACATTGAAACCCAGCTTCTTTGGCCTTCCAACCAGGGCCGAAGATCAGCTCTCCAGGAATCCTTTAGGCCTTCCACAGCAGATTGGGATTGCTGAGACATCCAGGCCTGTAGAATGGGAAGATATGGTGCTCTCAGCCTCTTCCACTTGTAGACAACCATTGTTGGACTACCCAGCCCTTATCATGTAAGACAACCTAGTAGATCCCCTATGTAATATGTACTCCTTCTATTAGTTCTGTTCCTCTAGAAACTAGTGAACCATATATACTCCAATAGAAGTGACTACCCACATCTACTTCAAAACATAGAATCTCGTATCTGCTTTATTCAAATAAGCCCAAGAATCAGCCTCAAAAAAAAAAAAAAACATCAATACTAAAGTGGATATGCTTGCTTTAGTCAAAAAGTAATTTAAACATGGCAGTTTACTTTTGTGAAAGTGAGGAAGAGCAAGAACCAGAACCACTGAGAAACCATCAGAAAGAACATAACCAGAGGACAAGGATGATGGGTGGTCCTTGATGGGATAACAAAATAAAGTAAATCAAGATGCTGAAATTCTCTTTGTCAGGGTGATTCCAAATCCATAACCAGTTATTTCAAACATTTTGACACGAGTCCCTCCTGGTTCAGATTACCAGAGAAATAAAGGCTGCCTCAGTCGAAATCCTGCTCATATGTCAGTCTGCAATTCACAGGGCTGCAGTGCCAATATAAATTTTTAAAGAAAAACATCTAAAATTTATAAAGAAAATTTCTATTTCTTATGATAGAAGACAAAATTCCACACAAAACTAAAACAACAAAAGATAATGGAAAAATTGTGTGTGTATGTATGTGTTTGTTCATATGTGTATGCAACTGCTCATGCAATCTGTGCATGTGTGTGTGTGTGCGTGTGTGTGTGTGTGTGTGTGTGTGTGTGTGTGTGTGTGTGTGTGTGTGTGTGTGCCTCTGGAGGCCAGAAGTCAATGCTGGGTGTTTGCCTCAGTTGCTCCTGACCTTATTTTTTGAAACAGAGCCTCTCACTGAACCTGGAGCTTTGGCTAGAGTAGCCAGCAGGTCCCAAGGGGCATCCCATCTCTGCCTCCCCAGCCCTGGCATTATAAGCTCATGCCTCCATGCCCAGCCATAGAGATCTGAATACAGGCCCTCATACATGAATGCCAGGCACTCTGACAATGGAGCCATTTCCCATGCCCAGATACATTGAAAAATTGTGGAAGTTTCAAATATTTACAAGACAAAATGAAATAATTAAGAGATAATATGACTTGAAATTACAAAAAGTCCATGTTGACTTGAATTACTCTTGCCTTCACATGGAAGCAGAAATCCAGAGAGGTGGGTAGAATGAAATCACTTTTCCCTAGAATCATCTTATGAACTATTTGCGCATGAGGTGTGGATATTAATGTCTTCCAGGGCATGAGGGACAGAAGTTAAATCCCACTGAAGAGGCTGGTGACCCTCTGAAGTTGAATATCAAGCTAGGATTACTTTAAGATGTTATATCATAGAGCATTTCTTAACAATAACCAGTGCAACTAGTGAAATAGAAAATTCATGCAGAATCGAGACATTCAACAAGAGCTGAGTTTATTCTTGAAGATTAAGAACTAATACACATTTAATGAGATGAACAGGCCAAAAATGACTCAAATATCCAATGTCACAAATGAGAAATAAAACATTTGGATGGTATAGATACTGGAAACAAATTATAAACTAATTTATACCAATATATTTGAAAATCTTGAAATGAAAATAAAATAATGAAATAAATATATTAGAAACTATAACTTTATTAACTAGGGTGAGTTTAAGTTACTATAACAAATAGAATTTAAAAATTCAGTGTGTTAAAATGGATGTTTATTAGAATTCTTTAAGGAGTTGTTAGTATGGCTGTTCCTCTTATGGGGCTAGACTACACTGACAAGGGTTATGGAGGGAAGTTCTTTAAGGGACTATTGATATGAGGGCAAGTCTCTGAAGTAAAACAAACAAAACAAGGTACAAGACTCCAGCACTAGCAATGAGGTGGGCAAACTGAAGTAGCAATAGAGGAGCTTTGGGGGCTGGACAGATGGCTCAGCAGTTAAGAACTTGCCTGCAAAGCCTAAGAACCTGGGGTTCAATTCCCCAGTACCCAAGTAAAGACAGATGCACAAGTTGGTGCATGGGTCTGAAGTTCGTTTGCAGAGGCTAGAGGCCCTGACATGCCCATTCTCTTGCTCTCTCTCTCTCTCAAGTAAATATATATATATATTTTCTATATACATATATATGTATATAGACAAGAGCTTTTAATGCTGTCATAAAGCCTCCAGGACAAAGACCAATGGGGAGTCACTTAGAGAGTAAGTTGAGATGCAAGTGGCCTTTTAATATTCTTGGCACCATTCCCTAGTGATTGCAGTCATTCACTGTGTCTGTGTTCCATGAGCACCGCTGTAAAGAGAACTATCTAATGACTCACAGCCCAGAACCAGTAATGGAGCCTATCACTTCTGCTCCCCTTCCAATGCTCAAAGCTGATCCCATGGCTGTCCATTACGAAGCGCAATGAGAAATGAGTATATCATATACTTGGAGAGATATATGTTCTAGGAGAAAGATGGAAGAAATTTTAGTGAACAGTTACCCTGCATCTTTCTCCCACACATTGATTCCCATGTCCCTTACCAAGAGCTATGATCCAAAGCGCCATCTAATTCTTACTTCCAGTTCAACATATAAGATCCTTCTTGAGAAACTTGATAGGCTCTCTTCTGTCTGCTTCCATTGAGTGTCACATGTCAGCCTAGGCACCCAGGTTCCATTTCAGAGCAGAGCTTTAGAACCGATTTGACTTCCTTGTATGTTTCCACAATCCGTTTTTTACTTCCTTCCCCTGTAGATGGTCTGAATAAGTAAGGAGAGGAAGCAGCACCGTTACTGTTACCTCCCAGGGTCATGTGGCCCTTGGTTTTCTAACTAGGAAGCACTGGGAAATAAGTTACAACCACACTACTTTCTGCCATTGAGACATAGCAACAAGTTTCAAGAAACTTTCTTTATCTTCCTCCTTTATTAATTTATTTTAGTGATAATAAGATTGAACCCAGGGCCTTGCACATGCTAGACAAGCATTCTACAACTTACTTACATCTTTAGCCCTATTTACCTGAGCCCATAACTCTCTTGCTGTCCCCTGGCAAAAGCATCAGGGAATAACGAACTTGCACCAACTTTTTGATTGATCTCTGGATAAATGATTAACCTCTCAAGTCACTGCAGGGAGCAGTTTTTCTAAATATTTTATGATGACATTCCATGGACCCTCAGCTTTTATATATGTTCCTTCAACTCTCATTTAAACACATATTTAAAGTTTTGCAGAATTTGGGCTGGAGAGATGGCTCAACAGTTAAAGGTACTTACATGCAAAGTCTGACAGCCTGGGCTCAAGTCCCCAGTACCCATGTAAAGTCAGATGCCCAAAGAGATCCATGCATCTGGAATTCATTTGCAGCAGCAAAAGGCAAAAGGCCCTGGTATGACATTCTCTCTCTCTCTCTCTCTCTCTCTCTCTCTCTCTCTCTCTCTCTCTCCATATATATAAAATATTTTTCAAGGTAGGGTTTTGTTCTAGCCCAGGCTGACCTGGAATTCACTATGTAGTCTCAGGGTGTTCTTGAAATCACAGTGATCCTCCTTCCTCTGCCTTCCAGTGCTGGGATTAAAGGGATGCACTATCATGCCTGGTGAAATTTCTATATATTGTTAAGGTCACACTAAGCAGTTGAAACAGACACAACTAGGTACGGTGACTTAAAGATTGCTATAAGATCGTGGGAGAGGATGAATGGCAGGGACTACTTTTCTGGAGTACCAGTTAAGTCCATTACTAGTTCTGTATCTTTGGCCTCTGAGTCTCAGATTTCTTATGAATTGAAGGTAGTAATAATGACTGTAGCCCATCATTAGAAATTAATCTGCAATAAGTCTAAAATGATGGTAATCATCATAACTACAGCCAGAGTTGGTGAACAGGATTGAGTTAATATATAGAAAAGCAAGAACCGTGCTCATTATACGACAGTGTTGTACTTGAGCAACATACCAAGTTCAAGGCCAGCAGGGTGAAGGTCCTGTCTCAAAATAACTTTTTTACAGGGCTGAAACCAAAGGTGTGTTTGCCTAGCATACACAAGGCCCTGGGTTTAATCTTGGCAAAGTAAAAGGAAAATTTTAAAGAGAGCTCGGATGACTTCTGCAGTGGTTTGATTCAGGGATACCCCATAAACTTCATGTGTTCTGAACTCTTGATCCCCAGCTGATGGCAGTTTTGGAACTGGAACCTTGTTCGAAGTCTGTTGTTGGGGGCGGGATTATGGGTGTTATAGCCAACTTCCCCTTGCCAATGTTTGGCACACCTTCCTGTGGCTGTTTGCAGTGCTGTGGCAGAGGTGATCTCCACCCCTCTGCTCATGCCATCATTTTCCCTGCTTCGAGTTTTCAAGCCAAATTAAACCCATTCTTCCCATCAACGGCCTTTGGTCATGTTCTTTGTCACAACAATGAGAAGTTGACTATAACAACTTCCAATTCAGCATGAAAAGTCTGGTCCTTTTGGTCCTTCAGAGGACTGGTATCTTTCCACTAGTCACATACATTCTTTAGGGTATTGCATTATCGGCAGCACCAAAATTAGGTCATCACTGAGCCGGCTTCCAGTCAAGGAAGGGAAAAAGAGGTATGAGGAGACACATCAATGCTTTTAGGCCCAACTGAGAAATGATTTAAACTACTTCCATAGGCATTCTATTGGTAAAAGCCTAGTTGGTCCTACAGTGATACCTAAGTGGGAAGAAAGCTGGAAGATTTAATTTGTCTGGGTAGCTTGGTGCCCAGAAAGGTAGGATTTAGACAGCTAGTAGATTCTACCACTGCCTAAGACTGATGAAACAAGAGTTGAGACGTGTTTTTCTTTCCATAATCACTAAGGAAAATGAGTTAGGGAGTAAAAAAAAGTTTCACATTAAGCAAAACTAAAGTTTAGGAGTACCGTGTCCATGAATGTTGAAATGGACACTTTAGGACATTCGACACCACAAGTACAGCACATGTACTATCAAGAGGGAGTTACCAAAAAACGATTCCATGCAGTGTGCCTTTATTTGGAGGATTCTAAGAGGTCAAACGATGCAATACTGATCTGATGCATGCTTGGGTGGTTAAACTAGATAAAACAGAAAGGGAGTGATTACTATAAGAATTTGGGTGCCAGTTTCTTCTATAAGAATTGTGACCATAAGAAAATACAGTTGGAGCTTCTGGGATTGCGTCTTTCTTTTTCTTTCTTCTTTTCCTTCTTTCTCTCCTCTCTCTCTCTCTCTCTCTCTCTCTCTCTCTCTCTCTCTCTCTCTCTCTCTGTCTGTCTCTCTCTCTCATTCTGGGAAGTGCTCTTCCACTGAGCTACATCTTCAACAATGGTAATATTATATTCTCAACATGGATGGGGGTTTACATTGATATTTATTTTATAATCTTCCCATAATTGCGTGTATGTTGTGCTTATATTTCATACTTTCAAGTATATATGATACTTATATATACTTATATATACATATGAGAACAAAGTCAATTTCAAAATTAAAAGGCAGGGGTAGTCCTTATAAAAAATTAGCATAGTAAGTGTGCAAAAAAAGACAAATAGACCATTGGAACAGAAGTGGAGCACAGAAAGTGATACATTTATTTTATTTTATTTTTGATACTTTTTTGTGTAGGGAATTCATGTAAGATAAAATTAACAATCAGGAGGGAGAAGATGTTTTGTTTAGAAGATGACATCAGGAAAATATATAATCTTCTAAACAAATCAGGCCAGACTCCAGATTGGTTAAAGAGCTGAAGGTGAAGGGAAGACTTTAGAGTTACTAGAACGCAATGTAGGAAAGCACCAGACTACAGAAAGAAAAAATTTAAAAAGCAAAAATACCTAAGCCAAAATATCGATTGACTTTGAATCACGAGAATTAAAGATTTCCATTTAGTGAAGAATACCATGAAGCAAGATGATGGGCGGATATCAGAATGCATATCTGTAAGGGACTGACAAGGAGAATACATTGGAACTCTTGACATTATTAGAGTTGGGATATTAACCCCAAGGAATCACAGGCAAAGGGTGTGAAGCAGCAATTTACAGAAGAGGAAAACTGGAGCACATCGAAGATGCTCAGAATCTTTCCTAATCAGAGAAGTGCTGATTAAGGCAGCACTTTAAAATTACTTTATACCTATTAGGCTAGCAAAAATTGGAAAGGCTTCCATTGGCCAGTGGGAGGTGTGGATACAGGGAACTTTGTGCACACATCATTAATGCGAGAATAAATGGTTGTGGCCATGACAGGTAGGGTCCAGGGAGTGAGGGACCACACACACACTGTAGGCTCCTCTGGAAACACTCCTGATGTCATGGGCACCCCTGCAAAACAGATATTTAAGATATTATTTTGTTCCTCACTTAAGTTGCTCTAAATATAAGTTATTTCAAGTTCTGCTGACTCATTGATACAAAATTACATTCTGTATTCTGGCTTCAACACAGTGCCAGAAATACAGCTTCTCCTTTCTACTTCTGCATGACAGACACACACACACACACACACACACACACACACACACTAGAAGAGAATCACCTGATCTCATTGCCGGGGTTCAGACTTTATGAAAAGTCCCAATGTAATCCTAATATGTTAACATGGAAACACTTCATCCAAAGGATGCCGGGAAGAGGATGAAGTGTCTCACCACACATCCCACAAGTAAGAGCTGGTACACACACAGTGTTAGTGGTGTGTTTGCGTGTCACTGTTTGTCACAGTACTGTAAGAATTTGCTTACACAAGAAAACAAACCACTCACACTTCTTACCAAGACAATCTCACAATGTGGTTATTAGATATAGAAAAGTCCATAATTAGTAGTCAAGTACAAGTGATCCAACATGATTTAACAGAGGAAAACTAACAGGAATGCTGTTAAGTAAGAACAGAGAATGTAGTGGAAATTCGTAATACATTTCCTCTGTTCTTTGTTTTGCACAGAGCAGAAAAGGCTGTGTGTGTGTGTGGGGGGGGGTGCCTTTGGTAACAATGAGATGAGGACTTAGCAAAAAGAATGTGTTTGTCAGGTTTCAGACTTTGCACACGTCAGGTTTGCACACCAGAGGGACTCCATAGTTTCTCACTCACTAGTGAATTATATTAGCCATAGGACCCCATTGATCCCATCAAGAAGGAAAACCTACAGGAAGTGTAGATGGAGAATTCTACAGGCTGCCATCAATTTCCATAATGGGGAAAAATGGCTTCCACGGTGAGTCTGCAGATTGTCTGCAGAGTAGATGTCAGAGAATAACCTGTTCATGAATGAATTCTAAAGACATCTGCCTTTGGTGTGCCAAAAGTTTGCTAATAGATGCATAAACTTTGGGAACAATCCAGCCAGATGCGTCTTGCCATTAACAGATTCACATTTTGTGGTTCTTTCCCAATCCTTGCTACACTGTTTCTAGCAAGAAATCTCAGGCTAATGGAATCTCCCTGTCTCCAATACTAGGTGAGACAATTTCTATTATCAATTGATCAGTTCAGAAATCAGGTAAGAGGTATGCCTCATGAGCAGGTCTGTGAGGTTGTTTGCAGACAGATTAACTGAGAGAGGAAGGCTTTTCCCCAGCCTATATATAAAGAGGTTCCAGGAAAAAAGCTGTGTCTTTTGCCTTGCTACATACTGGTGAATGAATCTCCCCCGTTGCTTTTGCAAACACTGAAACCCAGTTTCTTCAGCCTTCCACTGTGGACCGAAGACCACCAGCTCTCCAGACATCCTCCAGACCTTCAGATTGGGACTCAGTAGTCAGTAATCATCCAGATTCATGGACTGAACAGCAACTGGGTTCTCAGCCATTATTGAATTGCCCACACTGAATCATGTATGCTAATCTAATAAACCTTCTTTAGAATAAATACTCATTCTCTAGGTTCCTTTCCTGTGGAGAACCATGACTAAAACACTTGGGAGCCACTTTCTCAACCTCTGTATTAAGATGAAACTTGCACACATACCCTGGTTCTCTCTGCTGTGTTCCTCCCAGTGGGCTGAACACAC